>CM070497.1:38062148-38067148 GCA_036324585.1 Champsocephalus esox
GGGTCAGGACCTGAGGAGTCTCTCCCTGAGGGTCAGGACCTGAGGAGTCTCTCGCTGAGGGTCAGGACCTGAGGAGTCTCTCCCTGAGGGTCAGGACCTGAGGAGTCTCTCCCTTTGGGTCAGGACCTGAGGAGTCTCTCCCTTTGGGTCAGGACCTGAGGAGTCTCTCCCTTCGGGTCAGGACCTGAGGAGTCTCTCCCTTCGGGTCAGGACCTGAGGAGTCTCTCGCTGAGGGTCAGGACCTGAGGAGTCTCTCGCTGAGGGTCAGGACCTGAGGAGTCTCTCCCTGAGGGTCAGGACCTGAGGAGTCTCTCCCTTTGGGTCAGGACCTGAGGAGTCTCTCGCTGAGGGTCAGGACCTGAGGAGTCTCTCGCTTCGGGTCAGGACCTGAGGAGTCTCTCCCTGAGGGTCAGGACCTGAGGAGTCTCTCCCTGAGGGTCAGGACCTGAGGAGTCTCTCCCTGAGGGTCAGGACCTGAGGAGTCTCTCCCTGAGGGTCAGGACCTGAGGAGTCTCTCCCTGAGGGTTAGGACCTGAGGAGTCTCTCCCTGAGGGTCAGGACCTGAGGAGTCTCTCCCTGAGGGTCAGGACCTGAGGAGTCTCTCCCTTCGGGTCAGGACCTGAGGAGTCTCTCCCTTTGGGTCAGGACCTGAGGAGTCTCTCGCTGAGGGTCAGGACCTGAGGAGTCTCTCCCTTCGGGTCAGGACCTGAGGAGTCTCTCGCTGAGGGTCAGGACCTGAGGAGTCTCTCGCTGAGGGGGATCCCCGAGGACTCACATCAGACTGAGTGCGATCTTTAGTATCAGCTCGTGAGGATGAAGAAGATGAAGAAGATGAAGAAGATGAAGAAGATGAAGAAGATGAAGAAGATGAAGAAGATGAAGAGATGAAGAAGAGCTGCTGGAGAGGGTTCAATATCAGGTTTTTAAATAATCTTTAAAAAACTGAACATTCAATCAAATGGAGTCATTTTTATTTATATCGTTTCTATCATCATAAAAATACAATCGTTTCAAACTGAAGTTCAAATTAAATGTTATTATTCATTTAATAATAACTACATGTGGTTGGTGGTGGTGGTTCTATCATGTAGGGGTGTTGTGGGGTGTGTTGGTGTTGGGGGTGTTGAGGGGGGTTGGTGGTGTGGTGTGTGGTGGTTTGTGGTGGTGGTGGGTGGTGGTGGTGGGTGGTGGTGGTGGTGGTGGGGTGGTGGTGGGGGTGTGGTGGTGGTGGTGTGGTGGTGGGGGTGTTGGTGGTTGTGGTGGTGGTGGTGGTGGTGGGGGTGGGTGGTGGTGGTGGTGGTGGTGGTGGTGGTGGTGGTGGTGGGGGTGGTGGTGGTGGTGGTGGTGGTGGTGGTGGTGGTGGTGGGGGGTGGTGGTGGTGGTGGTGGTGGTGGTGGTGGTGGTGGTGGTGGTGGTGGTGGTGGTGGTGGTGGTGGTGGTGGTGGTGGTGGGGGTGGTGGTGGGTGGTGGTGGTGGTGGTGGTGGTGGTGGTGGTGGTGGTGGTGGTGGTGGTGGTGGTGGTGGTGGTGGTGGTGGGGGTGGTGGTGGTGGTGTGGTGGTGGTGGTGGGGGTGGTGGGGGTGTGGTGGTGGTTTTAGTGGTTGGATGGCTGTGGGGTGGGTGAGGGGGTGGGGGATGTGCGGGGTACTTTGCAGGCGGTAGTGGGAGCAGCAGAAGAAGAAGCAGAAGAGACGACGAAGAGAAGAAGAGAAGAGAAGAGAGACGCGAAGAAGAAGCGAGAGAAGAGAGAGGCGAGCGAAGAAGACGAAGAGAGAAGATAGAAGAGGAGGAAGCAGAAGACGAGAAGAAGCAGACGAAGAAGACCGAAGAAGAGAAGAAGAGAGAACGAAGAGAGAAGACGAGCGACGAGCAGAAGCACGAAGAAGAAGAAGAAGAAGAGACGAAGAAGACGAGAGCAGAAGCAGAAGAAGACGAGAAGAAGAAGAGAGAAGAAGCAAGACGACGAAGCCGCAGAAGAAGAGAAGACGAAGGCGAAGAAGAAGCGAAGCAGAGACGCCGCAGCAAGAAGAGCGAAGAGAAGAGAAGACAGACGACCGCAGACGAGCAGCGAAGACGAGCAGAAGAACGCCGAACGCCGCGAGCCGACGAAGACACGACGCACGCAGCCGCAGCTCAGACGCCGACGCCACGCCGCCGCTCCTCCGCCTCCTCCTCCTCCTCTCCGCCTCCACTCCTCCTCCTCCCTCCTCTCCGCCCTCCTCTATCCTCCTCCTCCTCCCATCCTCTCCTCTCCTCCTCCTACCTCCTCTCCTCCTCTCCTCCTCTCCTCCTCCTCCTCCTCCTCTCCTCCTCCTCCTCTCCTCCTCTCCTCCTCCTCCTCCTCCTCATCCTCTCCCTCCTCCCTCCTCCTCCTCCTCTCCTCCTCCTCCTCCTCCTCCTCTCCTCTCTCCCTCCTCCTCCTCTCCTCCTCCTCCTCCTTCCCTTCACCTGCTCCTACCTCCTCCCTCCTCCTCTTCTCCTCCTCTCCTCCTCTCCTCCTCCTCTCCTCCTCCTCACTCCTCCTCTCCTCCTCTCCTCCTCCTCCTCTCCTCCTCCCCTCCTCCCTCCTCCCTCTCCTCCTCCTCCCCTCTCCTCTCCTCCTCCTCCTCCTCCTCCTCCTCAGGAAACTGCTCGTGTAATGAAAATGGCTAGAATTAAATTGTTTGATTTTGCAAACTGTCTTTTAATTCTGCAGAATTCCAGAAATATTAAACTAAATTCATCCAACTTTTGGTTTTGAGTTCAGTTTCTCGCTCACAGCACGATGTCTCCAGGAAGTCCTCCAGGTCGTTCTTTATTGGCAAGGTGTCTTGTTATGTGTTGGTACTTCCAGTCAGAGCGTGATCGCTATTTCTTAGCAGGGGCGGACTCTCGACCGGCCCACCTCGGTGCCGCCAGTAAATACCGCTAGCAAATTGTGGACGGGGACGACGGGGGACGACGGGGACGACGGGGACGACGGGGACGACGGGGACGACGGGGACGACGAGGGACGACGGGTTTGTAGTGACTTATCTGACCGGCCCACATCAGTACCGGCCATCGGGATTCGTCCCAAACGCCCCACTGTTTCTTAGCATAACGTCTCCAGCATTATGAACCTTTACTGGCCGAGGAAACATGATTTTTAGCTTTTAAGTTAACTTTGATTGAGTTTTAACTCTTTTTCAGGCGAGAAATGAACCATTTTTGATGAGTATTATGTGATCAACACTGTTGTTGTGATGACTCTCACTGTCTGAAAGGTAGACACGGGTCCACACTAAGTCTAACCATAGAGGGTCAATAATAATTCGTATTTACATTATGAGAGCCGCCAATTTGGCGATAACTAGCTTAGCGGCTAACATTTGATAGCTAGCGTGTTACAATGGCTTGTTTCCTAGCTACGGTAATCTAGCAACATGTTGAAGAAAGTGAGAGAGGAGATTGGAGGAACTTTAGAGGGACGGCTAGCTAAGGTAAGCTAGTTCAAGATAGCTAGACAACGTTCGCTAGATAGCACGCTGACAGATTAATTGAGTTTGCTCTGTAGGTTAAAATTGTTGGAACATTTTCAAAGTAACTCTCCCAACACACACACACACACACACACACACACACACACACACACACTGGCTGAGATGCATTTCCTGTTGTCCCATCGCACCACGCGGCTCTTCCGCTAATCCTGACCCTGAGCCTTTAAAAGCTTCTGTGACAGAGATCCTCTTCTCCTGCGGCGCCTCGGGCTAATCTCTGGTTTCCCCCTCGCACTCTGAGGACCCTCCAACATCAGAGAGGGGACATTTATATCCTAAAATAGAAACATGAAAGGTGACGTTGTCTCGGTAATTGTACTGTATTGTGACTGTAACGCGCTACAACGCTCAAAACACTTCCATCAGGAGAAACAGCTTCAGAAAGGATGCAGATCGAGAAACCCAAAGGTTCCACATGAAGAAACATCTTCAGCAACAACACATGCAGCGTTTAGAGAGCGTTCAGCAGCTTGAGGAGACCAGGGGACACTAAAGAGTGACGCACACAGCTGGGAGACCAGGGGACACTAAAGAGTGACGCACACAGCTGGAGACCAGGGGACACTAAAGAGTGACGCACACAGCTGGGAGACCAGGGGACACTAAAGAGTGACGCACACAACTGGGAGACCAGGGGACACTAAAGAGTGACGCACACAGCTGGGAGACCAGGGGACACTAAAGAGTGACGCACACAGCTGGAGACCAGGGGACACTAAAGAGTGACGCACACAGCTGGGAGACCAGGGGACACTAAAGAGAGACGCACACAGCTGGAGACCAGGGGACACTAAAGAGTGACGCACACAGCTGGGAGACCAGGGGACACTAAAGAGTGACGCACACAGCTGGAGACCAGGGGACACTAAAGAGAGACGCACACAGCTGGAGACCAGGGGACACTAAAGGGTGACACACACAGCTGGGAGACCAGGGGACACTAAAGAGTGACGCACACAGCTGGGAGACCAGGGGACACTAAAGAGTGACGCACACAGCTGGGAGACCAGGGGACCCTAAAGAGTGACGCACACAGCTGGAGACCAGGGGACACTAAAGAGTGACGCACACAGCTGGAGACCAGGGGACACTAAAGAGTGACGCACACAACTGGGAGACCAGGGGACACTAAAGAGTGACGCACACAGCTGGGAGACCAGGGGACACTAAAGAGTGACGCACACAGCTGGGAGACCAGGGGACACTAAAGAGTGACGCACACAGCTGGAGACCAGGGGACACTAAAGAGTGACGCACACAGCTGGAGACCAGGGGATACTAAAGAGTGACGCACACAGCTGGGAGACCAGGGGACCCTAAAGGGTGACGCACACAGCTGGGGACCAGGGGACACTAAAGAGTGACGCACACAGCTGGGAGACCAGGGGACACTAAAGAGTGACGCACACAGCTGGGAGACCAGGGGACACTAAAGAGTGACGCACACAGCTGGAGACCAGGGGACACTAAAGAGTGACGC
>CM070497.1:38074648-38089648 GCA_036324585.1 Champsocephalus esox
TGATCCAGGACCACAGCCACGACTCAAGATCCAGCGCTCGCGATCCAGGACACAGACCGCAGGATCATCCATGACTCCGGATCCCGGCGTATATAGACACCCAAAAAGAAAGACATTTGGGGAAGCTGGGTTCATCGGAACATGAGAGGACACAGGGTACAGACAGAGAGAAGGAAGAAGTGAGATGTCCCCATGAGAGGACACAGGGACAGACAGAGAGAAGGAAGAAGTAAGATGTCCCCAGACAAACTAAGCCTATATCAGCAAAACTAGGGGCTGAATCTAATCAGCCCTAACTATAAGCTTTATCAAAAAGGAAGGTCTTAAGCGCACTCTTAAAAACGGATAGGGTGTCTGCCGCCCGAACACAAACTGGAAGCTGATTCCACAAATGTGGAGCTTGATAAGAAAAGGCTCTGGCTCCCATTGTACTTTTAGAGACTCTAGGAACAACCAACAACCCTGCATTCTTGGAACGCAATGCCCTAGTAGGACAGTAGGGTATAATGAGTTCTTTAAGGTAAGATGGCGCCTGCCCATTAAGGGCTTTGTAGGCGAGAAGAAGAATTTTAAATTCTATCCTGTGTTCTATAGGGAGCCAGTGTAAGGCAGCCAGAACAGGAGTAATGTGGTCCCTTCTCCTAACTCTGGTTAGTACACGAGCCGCAGCATTTTGAATCAGCTGAAGCGACTTGACTGACTTCTTGGTACTCCCTGATAGTAAAGAGTTACAATAATCCAGCCTAGAAGTAACAAATGCATGGACTAGTTTCTCTGCATCGTTTTGAGGCAAGATATGCCTGATTTCTGCA
This sequence comes from Champsocephalus esox, assembly GCA_036324585.1. Taxonomy (NCBI): domain Eukaryota; kingdom Metazoa; phylum Chordata; class Actinopteri; order Perciformes; family Channichthyidae; genus Champsocephalus; species Champsocephalus esox. Next base: position 38,075,461 of record CM070497.1, read on the forward strand.
ATGTTACGTAGATGGAAGTAGGCGGTCCTTGAAATTGATTTTATGTGGGCGTTAAAGGATAAATCCTGATCAAATATAACACCAAGATTCCTTACAGTCTCACTGGAGGCCAAATTAATGCCATCCATAGTTAGTATATCTTTAGATAATTTGTTTCGTAGATTCTTCGGGCCAAGTACAATAACTTCAGTTTTGGTCGTGTTTAACATCAAAAAGTTTAAGGTCATCCACGTTTTTAAGTCCTTAAGGCAGTCTTGAATTTTATTTAGATGATTAATTTCATCAGGCTTGATTGATAAATATAGTTGAGTATCATCCGCATAACAATGAAAGTTTACAGAATGATTCCTTATAATATTGCCTAACGGAAGCATATATAATGTGAACAAAATAGGTCCGAGCACTGAGCCCTGTGGCACTCCATGGCTAACTTTGGTTTGCGTGGAAGATTCATCGTTGACACGTACAAACTGAGAGCGTTCAGATAGATAGGACCTAAACCAGCCTAAAGCAGTTCCCTGTATGCCAACCAAGTGCTCTAGTCTTTGCAATAGGATATCATGGTCGATAGTATCAAATGCAGCACTGAGATCGAGCAAGACAAGAATAGAGACAAGTCCCTTGTCTGAGGCTATTAGAATATCATTTGTGACTTTAACCAGAGCTGTCTCTGTGCTATGATGTGTTCTAAAGCCAGACTGAAAATCTTCAAATAAATCATTGTTTTTTAAGTAATCACACAGCTGTTTTGCGACCGCTTTCTCAAGAATCTTTGAGAGGAACGGAAGATTAGAAATAGGTCTATAGTTGGCTAAAACCTCTGGATCGAGGTTGTGCTTTTTAAGAAGCGGTTTTATCACTGCTACTTTGAATGATTGTGGAACATAGCCTGATAATAAAGACATATTCATAATATTTAATAAAGAAGTGCTAATTAATGGAAAAACTTCCTTCAACAGCTTAGTTGGAATTGGGTCTAACATGCACGTTGATGGTTTAGAAGAGAGAATCATTGAATGTAATTGTTCAAGGTTAATGGCTGAAAAGCATTCTAGTTTACTATCTAGTGTAATATTAGAACTTACGATTCCGGGAGCTGTTGATAACACTATACTGGTCGAAGGCAAGAGGTCATTAATTTTGTTTCTAAGAGTAACAATTTTATGGTTAAAAAAGCACATCAAATCATTACTACTGAGTGCTGTGGGAATAGAAGGCTCAATGGAGCTGTGGCTCTCTGTCAGCCTGGCTACAGTGCTGAAAAGAAATCTTGCATTATTCTTATTCTCATCTATTAATGAAGAGTAGTATGCTGCTCTCGCTTTACGCAGTGCTTTCTTATATTCATTGAGAGTAATATGCCAAATTAAACGAGATTCTTCAAGTTTAGTGGAACGCCATATCCTTTCAAGTTGTCTTGACTTTTGCTTTATTTGAACTAACTTGATGGCGAATGATCTGTTGCCATGGCAACGACATTTGATGACACCCCATACTACGCTTAGATGCGTTGATGGTTGCATCGTTATCAAACCTGTGAAGTTCTGCGCTGTTTGGAGTATTTCCACTGAAGTTATGAGAAAACCGTGTTTCAAGGTGAGCATTGTGTTGCCATGGCAACGGCATTTAAAGAAATCTCCAAACTGTCCCGTAGATGTCTTCCCGGCTGGACTGTTAGCACACTGCTACCTGAAGTCTGCTATCTGGAGTCTGCTCTCTGGAGTCTGCTACCTGAAGTCTGCTACATGGAGTCCGCTCTCTGGAGTCTGCTATCTGGAGTCTGCTACCTGGAGTCTGCTCTCTGGAGTCTGCTCTCTGGAGTCTGCTACCTGAGTCTGCTCCTGGAGTCTGCTCTCTGGAGTCTGTACCTGAAGTCTGCTTCTGAGTCTGCTCTCTGGAGTCTGCTACCTGAGTCTGCTACCTGGAGTCTGCTCTCTGGAGTCTGCTACCTGGAGTCTGCTACCTGAGTCTGCTACCTGGAGTCTGCTCTCTGGAGTCTGCTACCTGGAGTCTGCTACCTGAAGTCTGCTATCTGGAGTCTGCTACCTGGAGTCTGCTCCTGGAGTCTGCTCCTGGAGTCTGCTACCTGGAGTCTGCTCTGAGTCTGCTACTGGAGTCTGCTCTCTGGAGTCTGCTACCTGGAGTCTGCTACCTGGAGTCTGCTCTCTGGAGTCTGCTCTCTGGAGTCTGCTACCTGGAGTCTGCTCTCTGGAGTCTGCTACTCTGAGTCTGCTACCTGGAGTCTGCTCTCTGGAGTCTGCTCCTGGAGTCTGCTACCTGGAGTCTGCTCTCTGGAGTCGCTCTGGAGTCTGCTCTCTGGAGTCTGCTACCTGGAGTCTGCTCTCTGAAGTCTGCTCTCTGAAGTCTGCTCTCTGAAGTCTGCTACCTGGAGGGGAGTCTGCTCTCTGAGTCTGCTACCTGGAGTCTGCTACCTGGAGTCTGCTCTCTGGAGTCTGCTATCTGGAGTCTGCTACCTGGAGTCTGCTCTCTGGAGTCTGCTACCTGGGTCTGCTACCTGGAGTCTGCTCTCTGGAGTCTGCTATCTGAGTCTGCTACCTGGAGTCTGCTCTCTGGAGTCTGCTACCTGGAGTCTGCTCGAGTCTGCTCTCTGGAGTCTGCTATCTGGAGTCTGCTCTCTGAAGTCTGCTACCTGGAGTCTGCTCTCTGGAGTCTGCTCTCTGGAGTCTGCTCTGAGCTACTGGAGTCTGCTCTCTGGAGTCTGCTACCTGGAGTCTGCTCCTGGAGTCTGCTCTCTGGAGTCTGCTATCTGGAGTCTGCTACCTGGAGTCTGCTCTCTGGAGTCTGCTCTCTGAGTCTGCTCCTGGAGTCTGCTCTCTGGAGTCTGCTATCTGGAGTCTGCTACCTGGAGTCTGCTACTGGAGTCTGCTCTCTGGAGTCTGCTCTCTGGAGTCTGCTCTCTGGAGTCTGCTCTCTGGAGTCTGCTCTCTGGAGTCTCTCTCTGAGTCTGCTACTGGAGTCTGCTCTCTGGAGTCTGCTCTCTGGAGTCTGCTACCTGGAGTCTGCTCTCTGGAGTCTGCTATCTGGAGTCTGCTACCTGGAGTCTGCTCTCTGGAGTCTGCTACCTGGAGTCTGCTACCTGGAGTCTGCTCTCTGGAGTCTGCTCTCTGGAGTCTGCTACCTGGAGTCTGCTCTCTGGAGTCTGCTACCTGGAGTCTGCTACCTGGAGTCTGCTACTCTGGAGTCTGCTCTCTGGAGTCTGCTACCTGGAGTCTGCTACCTGGAGTCTGCTCTCTGGAGTCTGCTCTCTGGAGTCTGCTACCTGGAGTCTGCTACTGGAGTCTGCTCTCTGGAGTCTGCTATCTGGAGTCTGCTACTGGAGTCTGCTCCTGAGTCTGCTACCTGGAGTCTGCTACCTGGAGTCTGCTACTGGAGTCTGCTATCTGGAGTCTGCTACCTGGAGTCTGCTCTCTGGAGTCTGCTATCTGGAGTCTGCTACCTGGAGTCTGCTACCTGGAGTCTGCTCTCTGGAGTCTGCTCTGAGTCTGCTCTGAGTCTGCTCTCTGGAGTCTGCTATCTGGAGTCTGCTACCTGGAGTCTGCTCTCTGGAGTCTGCTACCTGGAGTCTGCTACCTGGAGTCTGCTCTCTGGAGTCTGCTACTGGAGTCTGCTACCTGGAGTCTGCTACTCTGGAGTCTGCTACCTGGAGTCTGCTCTCTGGAGTCTGCTACTGGAGTCCTCTGGAGTCTGCTACTGGAGTCTGCTACTCTGGAGTCTGCTCTCTGAGCGTGTCAGTTGGAGGGATGACATCATCGTGTTCCATTACACAGGTGTTTATAGTGTAGCTAACGAGGCGTCCAGAGATCACAGGTTTCCATTGTTCTGAATGAGAGATGAACCTCTTACATGTGAACGTTTTGTGGAAGAACCGTAACAGATATCTGTGAAATTTCAAAACGTGAAGCATGTCAAGGAAGTTGAGTATCTGAAGTGTTATTTTGGTGTAGTTTCGGGTTAATAATGTGGCCTTTTGGCAGTTTAACTAAAGGTGTGCTGCTGCTGCCATGAGGAAATATCAGCCTGAAGTTACAATGGGCTTCAACGGAGGCTTCACGAGCAGGAACCACGCCACAACAGTGAGATGTTTGTAAGTGTATTGAAGTAACATGTGAATGATATGAGGGGGGTGAAGGGATGATCTGGGAGGACGAGCTGTGGTCCGTGCAGGGGGAGACTCAGAGTGGGGGTTCCGTCTCCGGCATGATCTTCGTGGATGGCGGGTAGCCGACGTCGAAGAGATCTTCATCTGACTCCGGCGAGTTGATCAGCAGTTCGGGATCCATGGTGAGTAGAATGTTCTCGTGGTAGCGTTTAGCTTGTTTGAACCGTGACGACGCGCGGCGTGAATCACGGTCTGCCTGTCAGTCTTTGAAAGGATGGAGACGAGCAGTGGCCAGAAGTTTTGACGGATATAAATAGGGGTGGCCGTGGTTCGAGGCGGAGTTTTAGGCGTGGCCATGCTCCTGAACCTATGTTAACATTTTAACCTCATATGTTGAATGTTTTTGACACTTCATGCCCTCAAGAGGCATTTTGTTTAATTATTTTTTGCTTAATTATTTGTCATTTCTCAAGCTACGAGATGTTTTCCTACATTTGTCATGATAAATGATGTCTCAGGAATGTAGGGTTTGGGAATTATGGCAGTTTAAAAAAAATATATGAAGTCACATTTCAAGATTTTCTACCCTCTAGCTGTGACATCACGCACTCGAGTTAATGTTAAAATCTGAAGAAAACCTCTAAAACAAGGTCTGAACAATGTTTAATATCTCTAAAAGAAAGAATCAGATTTAAAAGTTGTGTTACACGAATGATGTCAGAAAGATGTGTAACATTTTAAAGTTGGAATGAGGTTTCTGAGTGAAAGTATGAAGGAACAGTTAGCAGTTGAAGTCGCATGAAGATTTGTTGAAATTGAAGATTTCCTCCATTGACTCCAATGTTAAAAATGTGATGCATTATGGGATGTATCTCTGGAATTATGAAAGTTATGAATGAGAAAAGTAATAGCCATCGATTCCCGACCGACCTGAACGTGTTGATGTTTGAACGGCGTTTCTGCGATGTTCAATGCGGGAGAAGAAGCGCGGCAAAATAAGTCGGCGGAATAATAATCAACTTCTCTAACGGAGAATCATTCAGCCTGAATACGATACGATGATACTTTGATGATCAGATGAAGTCTGAGATGCTCCTTCATCACAGCAGCTCCATGTGGAACACCAACAGACAGATATCAAGACACAACACATGAGACACAAACAACATTGAACAGCAGGATCGGTGAGAGAAAAGCTGCTCAAGAGCCTTCAACGTGCTTTTGATCTGGATTCAGCTTGAACTGAACGAGCTCCACATTTCAAAGCAGTTTTGGGTCCATGACCTGCGTCTGAAAGCAGACTTCCTGTCTGCTAAAGAGCTGCCAGTCAGGGGAACGTTTGTCACTTTGCAACGGAAGCGGCGCTCGGATATTTTACACCGTCCTTCCTGGAAACCCAACACTTCAGCGAGCCGCCGAACAGCAGGCGGGAGGAGAGGGAAAGTTTTCTCTCCTTCCCTGGAGGGGAAGATGAATGAGGGCGAACGGGGGGAGGGGGGATAACCAGGTGAGCGTTCAGATGCTCAATGTCTGATTTTATCCGTCTGTCATCACGAAGTTTAGGGTTTGAGCTGTGGGTCAGGAGGAGGGGATTTTAGAAAAGAATGAAAGTGGAGGCTCTTTACATCAACGTGTTAAGTTGAAACAACATGTGAAATGGTCTGATTTAAATCTTTGAGGAAGAAGTCAGAATCCTGAGATTTTGAGAAACATTTTAGAATTCTTGAATGTTTAGGAAAAATTGAAAATTATGAGTTTTTTGGGGGGAAAACATTTCAGGATTTTGAGATGTTTAGAAAAAAAAATCAGATTTTAAGAAAAAAGTCTGATTTTTGTGACTTTCAGAAAAGTCCACATTTTGAGGAACAATTTAACATTTTCAAATATCAATATATAATATAGGATTCTGTCTATTTTCTCAAAACCTCGAAGTGTTGACTTTTGCCTCTAAATGTTCTCTCTCTCCTTCAAACATCATGTGAAACGGTCTGATTCAAACCTTTGAGAAAGAAGCCAGTATTCTGAGATATTCATTTTTAAAAAGTTAAAAATGTTATAGCAAAACCTGAACATTTTGAGATGTTGAGGAAAAAGTCACAATTTTGAGGAAAAAGTCAGAATTTTTGACGAAAAATACAGAATTTTGAATATTTGAGAAAAATCTCAATTTTGAGGAACAATTTAAATTTTTGAAATTTTGAGGCAAAAGTTAACATTCTGATATCGTGAGAGAGAAGTCGGATTTATTGGATTCTTTGAAAGAAATTAACATTTGGAAATGTTGCTTCTGACATTTTTAGAATAAAGTTTGAGATTTCATAATTCTTTGGGAGTTTTTCTCGAAATCTCAGAATTCTGACTAGTTTCTTCGAATTCTGAGACTTTCAGAAAAAGGGCAGAATTTTTACATTTTTCTTTGGTTTTTAGGAAAGAAAATCCAGAAAAGGAAAATGGAGAAGAATTATCGTAACCTGAATATTGTAGGGCTATCATTTTGATGAGAGATTTATGAAGTCTCTAAAGGACCAGAAACCAAAACCCCTATATGTGGGATTTTTGGGGATCATTCGAGTCCCCTTAACTTTCAAATGTAGTTATTCAAATTGTTAATTGTTCAAATTAACCAATTCTCCATTATTTGCATTCTCTCTGGACACATTAAAAAGAGAATATATAAAACATAATAAATTACATAAACATAACCCATATCCCACTTTTTGTCCAACATGTTCCTGTTCACACACACACACACACACATACACACACACACACACATTCAGAAGTAACCACACACATCTCCCCTCCCCCAATATTTCTCCTCCTCTTCCTCGTCTCTTTGATTCTCGTCTCCTTTCTCCTTGTCCCAGTCACTACCTGTCATCAGCAGCCCCCACCAGTGAGTGTGTGTGTCTGGTGTGTGTGTGTGTGTGTGTGTTGACCTGCTAGCTGAGGACGTTTCTTGTTTATTTTGTGTCCACATTCTCACTCATCGTCTATGTGGTGGAAGAAGAACAAACGGAGTATACACATTATTTAAAAAGAAAACAATGTTCATTTTGATCGTCAACTCAAACCAGGAGCTGTGTCGGACAAATCTGGAACACATGTGGTAACATTTGAGTTACAATGAAAGTTACCTCGTCAGCTGGGATGAAAGTAACACATTGTTATAAACTGAAAATATTATTTTCAAATCTTTCTCAGATTTTTTGAAAAGAAAATCCGGAAAAGAAAAATTGGAGAAGAATCATCTTAATCTCAATTTTGTTGGACTAACATTTCGATGAGAGATTTATGAAGTTTCTAAAAGTTAGGACTAGAAATCAAAAACACAAAAATATGAGAGAAGCATAAGAATCAATAAACGTGATTCTGGTGAACTAAATAAATGTCAGATGTTGGACGGAGGGGAGAATGTTGGAAACCCAGCCTGGCAGGCGGAGGTGAGTTGACTGGCTTTGACCCCCGGTTAACACCAGGACTACCGGTGGTCCACTCCTTTTTTTCTTACCTACTTTGCAACTTATTTTCTTAGCTTGTTTATGTTCGCACCACCATGTGTTCTGATGTACAGGCGGTTACAATACTGGTTTTAGTCCATATGAACAAACAGATTTCAGGTTAATTACAGTGTTAAACCTGTAAACAACACGTCTCCATGTGTAGTGTGCATTAATAAACATTACTTTGTATGTGTCTCCATGACACCATCCCATGCACGCATTCAGCCGCAGTTAGAAAAGGCACACGTTTGAACTCATCAAAGATTTCAAGATTTCAAGGCTGTTATTGCCCTTTGTGCATTAGCTACAGTGTAGTTATGTCAATGACAATCTGAGGTCACAGACTCCTCCAACAGAGCAACACAATAAAGCAGATAATAGTGCAAGTAAATACAAATAAAATAGATTAGAAATGGTGCAAGAAGAGTCTATATACAAGTAATTGGACTATGATATATTAGATAAAAGCAATGTTGTGCAGGCATGATGAAACAAGCATTCCTACATCATATAGAGAACCGCAGTGACGCGTCCTAAAACCTGGAAGTAAGTTAGCATTTTTACCACTTCCGGTTCCTTTGACAAAAAGCAACGGGATCTCTGGAACTAAGGTCTGTGGTTGAGACACGTTGAAGAGACGGTTCACGTTTTGTTCTAGGACGTGTGGAGATTATCCGGCTGAACAAAACGTGACCCGTCTCTGCAATGCGTTTCAACCACAGACCTGATTTTCAGCTAGTTTCCAAAACCCTATGGAGGAACTGCATTGCGTTTTTGACGAAGGAACCGGAAGGAGTTTACTTCCGGGTTTTAGGACGCGTCACTGCGGTTCACTATTGCATGAACTAAATAAATGTCAGATGTTGGACGGAGGGGAGTTGACTGGGTTTGACCACAGGGCATTAATTTAACAATACAAAAAACAAAATCACTTAGGACAATGAATATATGGCAAACTACAGTGTATTATATGTGACCTGTTATATATTTAAGCAATAGCTCACGACAGGCCGTGGTATATGCTCATTATATCACAGCTAAGAACCAATCAGATTGCTTGATTCGAGTTGTCCGTTTTATAATACAATCATGTGACCTGCTTCTGTGGAGAGTGCTGGCTCTAAACTCTATGCCAGTCTTTGTTTCATGCAAATAGACGTAGATACGATGATATCATTCTTTAGTAATTCTGACTAGTTTCTTAGAATTCTGAGACTTTCAGAAAAAGGTCAGAATTCTTAAATTTTCTCCGGTTTTTAGAAAATACAAATTGGGAGAAGAAAGAGAGATTTATGAAGTTTTCAAAAAGTAACGACCAGAAACCAAAAACACAAAAATCAGAGAGAAGCGTAAGAATCAACAAACTTGATTCTGATTTTTGTACCTACTTAGCAACTTCATATTTTAGATTGTTTATGTTCGCACCACCAGATATCAAAGCAGACTCCTTGTGAACGTCCCTCTGATTCTGATTCTGATTCTGATGAACTAAATAAATGTCAGATGTTGGACGGAGGGGAGAACGATGGAAACCCGGCCTGCAGACGGAGGTGAGTGGACTGGTTTTTACCCCCCAGGACCTCCTTATCTCTGACGCCCCGCCGAGCTGCAGCCGGAGTATCGAGTTTGTGTCGGGGCGAGGGGTCGCGACCTCCCCGGGAAACAAGGGCTACTGTTCTGCTCCACTCGAGCTTTAGAAAGAGTCGCCTGTTTTCTGAGAGGAGGCTTTTATGTAACAACGGTCCCAACGGAAGGTAAACATCCTCGCCTAAAGGTCACAAACATGACCAGAAACAGAGGGTTTTCTGCAGGCTTTTACACAAACATGCAAGTCTGTTTGCTCGATGTACGTTTAAACATATATATATTATTCATTATATTATATTTCATTATATATATCGATATTTACAGGACCGTGTTGCATCATCGTTGTGTTTTTTTTAAGGTTTTTGTCATTCCTAACTTCTCTTCACAGGAGCAGCTTCAAATATGTTTTGACACAAAAGTGCATTTGTGTTTGTGTCTTGAGTATTTAGAAAAGCGCTATGTAAGTGTAAGCACATCTTGTTTACAGGAGCATTTTGCATCATGGTTGTGTGTTTTAAGGGTTGTCATGTTATTGAATGTCATTGTCATTCCTAAATGTTCACGTACGGATGCAGCTTCAAATATGTTAATCTCCAGGTTTGTGTCTTTGAGTAATTAGAAAAAGCTCTTTGTAAGTTTAATCAAATATATAATAATGATATTTACAGGACCGTTTTGCATCGTGCGTGTTTTAGGGTTTAACCTTTCACGTTCGGATGCACTTTAAATATGTTAATCTGCTTTTTTGACACAAAAGTGCATTTGTGTTCGTGTCTTTGAGGAATTACAAAAGGGGACGCACAGGTTATGTTTAGGATAAGATCAGGATGTTTGCTACGTACGTAAGGTAGCGTATATACAACAGTGGCTTCTGAAAACCAAAACAAAGCTGTAGCGACCAAACCAACTCCATTTGGCGGTGTGCTAATTTGCCGTTTGCTGCAGAGCGTCTTCCACCCTTTTGCTTTGGTGATATTTCTAGATAGCGATGCATGGCAGACCATGTAACGGTGGTGCAAACAGCCATCCTTACGTTCCATCTACTTTCTTTACGATATGTTTCTGATCCGTAGTGTGCAATGGATGTAATCAGTGAGGGCATCAGTTTTGTTTTTATGGTAGTGGGTGTATACTTGCTTCTACTTGTCCTTGTTAAACAAAAACTAATGCACTAGTTCCTCAATATGTCCGTACTGTTGTGTCCAGACGCTTGGTAATGTCCACTAGTTCCTCCATATCTCCGTACTGTTGTGTCCAGACGCTTGGTAATGTCTACTAGTTTCCTTCTTCCGTTCCATATCTCCGTACTGTTGTGTCCAGACGCTTGGTAATGTCCACTAGTTCCTCCATATGTCCGTGCTGTTGTGTCCAGACGCTTGGTAATGTCCACTAGTTCCTCCATATCTCCGTACTGTTGTGTCCAGACGCTTGGTAATGTCCACTAGTTCCTCCATATCTCCGTACTGTTGTGTCCAGACGCTTGGTAATGTCCACTAGTTCCTCCATATCTCCGTACTGTTGTGTCCAGATGCTTGGTAATGTCTACTAGTTTGCTTCTTCCGTTCCATATCTCCGTACTGTTGTGTCCAGACGCTTGGTAATGTCCACTAGTTCCTCCATATGTCCGTGCTGTTGTGTCCAGACGCTTGGTAATGTCCACTAGTTCCTCCATATCTCCGTACTGTTGTGTCCAGACGCTTGGTAATGTCCACTAGTTCCTCCATATCTCCGTGCTGTTGTGTCCAGACGCTTGGTAATGTCCACTAGTTCTCCATATGTCCGTACGTTGTGTCCAGCGCTTGGTATGTCCACTAGTTCCTCCATATGTCCGTACTGTTGTGTCCAGATGCTTGGTAATGTCCACTAGTTCCTCCATATCTCCGTACTGTTGTGTCCAGACGCTTGGTAATGTCCACTAGTTCCTCCATATCTCCGTACTGTTGTATCCAGACGCTTGGTATTGTCCACTAGTTCCTCCATATCTCCGTGCTGTTGTGTCCAGACGCTTGGTAATGTCCACTAGTTCCTCCATATCTCCGTACTGTTGTGTCCAGACGCTTGGTAATGTCCACTAGTTCCTCCATATCTCCGTACTGTTGTATCCAGACGCTTGGTAATGTCCACTAGTTCCTCCATATCTCCGTACTGTTGTGTCCAGACGCTTGGTAATGTCCACTAGTTCCTCCATATCTCCGTACTGTTGTGTCCAGACGCTTGGTAATGTCCACTAGTTCCTCCATATCTCCGTACTGTTGTGTCCAGATGCTTGGTAATGTCCACTAGTTCCTCCATATCTGATACGTTCAATGCTTTGTCCACAAACTGTGCATGGTGCCAGTGAAGTCCTCCATCGTAATCTGCTCCAGAGAGATGTGTAATAGGCTGCACTGCTGCTCTCGTTGAACAACACCTCCGTTATTTATGATTTGTTTACTTTCTGAGGAGGACCTAGAGAATTAAGAACCAATATATCATACCTCCTCTGTCTTATCTCTATATTTTCTGGTTGGATCGACACTGTTTTCTTGTTTTAGCCGATACAAAGTCACACTGATTTGAAATAAATCCCCGTGTTTCAGACATGTTTTACGGATGCTGTGAGACGTCTTTCCCACCAAACTCCAGTAACCTCTGCTGCGGCCTCAGGGCGGACATACCTGAGCCAGGAAATGACCACTCCACTTCCTACCTGTGTGTGTGTGTGTGTGTGTGTGTGTGTGTGTGTGTGTGTGTGTGTGTGTGTGTGTGTGTGTGTGTGTGTGTGGGAAGTAGCATTCTTTGTTTATTCTGATGAGGGAGTAAACAAAGGAGAGAGGAAGTGTCCTTTATGTGAGGGAAATAGTGTCCACACGCAAGACCACCTGTTACACAAACACTCAGAGGAGTGTCCTTGGGCTACACACACTCTCTCTCACACACACACACACACACACACACACACACACACATACACACACACTCTGGTGGTTGCGATGACTCTAATCAGCGCAGAGTTGGATCAGCTACGGTGTGTGTAAAGATTTACGAGCTCAGATGACGTCCACAGTGAACCACAAGGTAAGTTTTTTTTCCCCTGCGGTTTGAATTTGGAAGGGTGTGTGTGTGTGTGTGTGTGTGTGTGTGTCAAGAGAAAGAAGCACCTTGGTGTTAAAAGTAACACATCCTTTTTTAATGAGGACAAACTTGTGCAGTTCTTGTGCAGGCTTTTTATTGAAAACGTTCAGTGTAATGAGAGCTTCTAAATAAAATAAATAAATAAATGATAATGCAGGTATAAACCTTAATTATCCCCCTACTTAAATGCAGGTGTCTGAGCAATTACAGCAATACAAGAGAAACACAAGATAGGACAGGCACAAGTTCACGTGAGGATAATAGTAAATACACATGACTTCAACATCGCTAAGCTAAAGGAGGCTAATGTTGGGCTATAAAGGAACTACAGCACGGTCACATGACTTCACGTCACCACCGCTAAGCTAGAGGAGGCTAATGTTGGGCTATAAATAGGGTTGCTAACTCCAGAAATTGAGAAACGGGACACATGCATGCGTCCCCCGCTCGCGCGAAGATTTTCGGGTTTCTGGCGGATTTAGTTACTTTTTTTTGTTACTATATTTCGATTTTAGGGTTAGGGTTAGGTTAGGGTTATGTTATTTAATTATTTTGGGGGAGCCAGCCCCCAGGGTACGAACATGTTTTTGGGAGTCAAACCCCCCAAAACCCTCAACATGCATAGAAAACTAGGCATACCTATAACACAATACAAACACAATGGTCTTACACCTGCATTAGGCTACTACATCACATTGTACATCAGCATGTTCAAATCGGATAGGGACACCTGGGCACCTCAATGTACAATTGGCTATTTTGTCCAAAATGTTAAAAAATAAAATATTTGAAAAATAGTATTAAGTAATGCAAAGTATACATGATGTGAACATGCACGGTACATCATTAGTAGACTTAATGTTATCCTTCAACCAACCATTTTCCCAGCATTTTCCCATCAATCAGCTGACTGACTCTCACACACACACACACACACACACACACACACACACACACACACACACACATACACACACACACACACACACACACACACACACACGTGCGAGCATTGTGCCTGCCCTGTCAACTGAGCTGTCCTAGCGCCCTTCGCATACAGCACACAAACACACAGGCACGCAGCCAGACACACTGCATTGCGCGCAAAAAGAAAAATATTTTTGATTTTTCCCTTTACACGGGAGTCCGGGACAAACAAAGTCCCGTACGGGACACGCCCCTTTTGGCTCAAATACGGGGCGTCCCGGCTAATACGGGACGGTTGACAACCCTAGCTATAAAGGAACTACAGCACGGTCACATGACTTCACGTCACCACCGCTAAGCTAAAGGAGGCTAATGTTGGGCTATAAAGGAACTACAGCACGGTCACATGACTTCACGTCACCACCGCTAAGCTAAAGGAGGCTAATGTTGGGCTATAAAGGAACTACAGCACGGTCACATGACTTCACGTCACCACCGCTAAGCTAAAGGAGGCTAATGTTGGGCTATAAAGGAACTACAGCACGGTCACATGACTTCACGTCACCACCGCTAAGCTAAAGGAGGCTAATGTTGGGCTATAAAGGAACTACAGCACGGTCACATGACTTCACGTCACCACCGCTAAGCTAAAGGCGGCTAATGTTGGGCTAATGGAACTACAGCACGGTCACATGACTTCACGTCACCACCGCTAAGCTAAAGGAGGCTAATGTTGGGCTATAAAGGAACTACAGCACGGTCACATGACTTCACGTCACCACCGCTAAGCTAAAGGAGGCTAATGTTGGGCTATAAAGGAACTACAGCACGGTCACATGACTTCACGTCACCACCGCTAAGCTAAAGGAGGCTAATGTTGGGCTATAAAGGAACTACAGCACGGTCACATGACTTCACGTCACCACCGCTAAGCTAA
>CM070497.1:38092148-38109648 GCA_036324585.1 Champsocephalus esox
TTCATGTATTGATAACTCATCAGGAGACTCTGTGACAATTACATCTGCTTTAAAACGTCGGACGCAGAGTCCGTTGGAACGGGACGCTCACTCTCACAAGGAAATACCCAGGATTAGGAAGTACGATTTAGTATGACATTTTTTAACCTTAAATATATATTTTTAAATGCAAAAGGTGGACACTTGATTTATTTAATACATATTGTGTTTGATATTTATTTTATTTTGTATTTAATTGCATTTGATATTAAGATAATCCAAAAGTAACAGAAAGTTATCAGATTACATTACTTAGATCACTTTTTGTATTATATACATATATATTATTTTTCTTTTACAGGTAACCAGTCATTGTAACAGAATACAGTTTTAAAGTAACCCTCCCAACCCTGATTGTCATATTCAGGAGTAAGACTTCTTACTTTGAATTGATTTGACTGCACATAGTCCCTTGATCCTCCTTAGCAACGGTCTGTTCTCCTTGACAACGGTCTATTAGCAAACATATTAGACCTCTGGAATTTCACAATCGACCAATAAGAATTGAGTATTCAATTTAGCCGCGTAATAATGTGAATTGAACATCCAGCTGTAAGGCTTTAAAAATGTCAGCGTTATGTTGCTAACAAGCTAGTGAACGTATCTATATCAGAAGATAGGAAGTACATTTTATCTATGGCTGGATAATAAATCAAGGGAGACATAGGGTCCATTTCTTCCTCGACTTCTATAGACTTGGACAAGGTAGTTATTTTGCATCGATGATGGAATATATATGCTCCTTAAGAAACATTATGAGCACATTATGAAAGAGGTTCACCAACAACATGGAAGAGAAACCGCGGTGAAGAACCACAGACACATTTCATTAAGATTAAGGGGTTAAAGTCCCTCTGGGCCACCGTAGTTTCAGTCTGGTGTTCGGATGGAAGCGCTCCATTAGGTCTGATATTTGGGAGGAGGCGCCGCTCTGCTTTAAACAGATTAAGAGCCAGGTTGATGAATCATCTGTCTGACAACGTTTAAAAAGACATTACACACAGAGGTAGGGAATCACTCACACACACACACACACACCACACACACACACACACACACACCCACACACTCACGGGATGTTTTAGTGCTTAAGTTAATCAAGTGTGTGTGTGGAAGAATTAAACTTTGGCGTAGTCAGGAGATTTTGTTATCCTTCATTCGTCTTCTTCTTCATTTAAATTGAGATGTGTTTAGACATAGAGCAACGAGAAGAGATTCAAAAGTTTAAATAAAGAAAAGATACCATAAGATGAGAAGTACTTTATTGATGTGCATGTTAGACCCAATTCCAACTAAGCTGTTGAAGGAAGTTTTTCCATTAATTAGCACTTCTTTATTAAATATTATGAATATGTCTTTATTATCAGGCTATGTTCCACAATCATTCAAAGTAGCAGTGATAAAACCGCTTCTTAAAAAGCACAACCTCGATCCAGAGGTTTTAGCCAACTATAGACCTATTTCTAATCTTCCGTTCCTCTCAAAGATTCTTGAGAAAGCGGTCGCAAAACAGTTGTGTGATTACTTAAAAAACAATGATTTATTTGAAGATTTTCAGTCTGGCTTTAGAACACATCATAGCACAGAGACAGCTCTGGTTAAAGTCACAAATGACATTCTAATAGCCTCAGACAAGGGACTTGTGTCTATTCTTGTTTTGCTCGATCTCAGTGCTGCATTTGATACTATCGACCATGATATCCTATTGCAAAGACTAGAGCACTTGTGGCATACAGGGAACTGCTTTAGCTGGTTTAGGTCCTATCTATGAACGCTCTCAGTTTGTACGTGTTAACGATGAATCTTCACGCAAACCAAAGTTAGCCATGGAGTGCCACAGGGCTCAGTGCTCGGACCTATTTTGTTCACATTATATATGCTTCCGTTAGGCAATATTATAAGGAATCATTCTGTAAACTTTCATTGTTATGCAGATGATACTCAACTATATTTATCAATCAAGGCTGATGAAATTAATCATCTAAATAAAATTCAAGACTGCCTCAAGGACTTAAAAACGTGGATGACCTTAAACTTTTTGATGTTAAACACGACCAAAACTGAAGTTATTGTACTTGGCCCGAAGAATCTACGAAACAAATTATCTAAAGATATACTAACTATGGATGGCATTAATTTGGCCTCCAGTGAGACTGTAAGAATCTTGGTGTTATATTTGATCAGGATTTATCCTTTAACGCCCACATAAAATCAATTTCAAGGACCGCCTACTTCCATCTACGTAACATTGCAAAAATCAGGCATATCTTGCCTCAAAACGATGCAGAGAAACTAGTCCATGCATTTGTTACTTCTAGGCTGGATTATTGTAACTCTTTATTATCAGGGAGTACCAGGCCCGGACTGGCCATCGGGAGGACCGGGAGGTTTTCCCGATGGCCTGGCCTGCTAAGTGGCCTGCTGGCCTGAGGATTTGTTTTGGTGTTGTATGTATGTATTGTGAACGCAACGCTGTGCAAATGTGGGTCTGACTCTGCCTCACAGAGGGTGACTGGCTGTCTACATGATGTGGCCTGCCGACATGGCCACGATCATACACTAATGCCCTCGATTGGTCTCTGTCTGTGTGTCATTCAAGCTTCGGGAGGGTGTGTATGTGTGGCGCGAGCGAGAGAGAGAAAGTGCGCGCACCGGTTACGTGTATTGTTGTTAGTGACTGGTGCTAGCAAGCTGCGCTAACGGATATAATGAGCTGTCAACAAGGTGGAGGAGAGTCCTCTCCAGTCAGACTGAG
Organism: Champsocephalus esox; assembly: GCA_036324585.1. Lineage (NCBI taxonomy): Eukaryota > Metazoa > Chordata > Actinopteri > Perciformes > Channichthyidae > Champsocephalus > Champsocephalus esox. The sequence goes on from CM070497.1 coordinate 38,094,943, forward strand.
AGACTGATAACTACAGGTGAGGTAAAGGACTCTCTGAGTGTTTAGATAGTTAACTTATTCTAAGTTATCTCAGTGGGTCTCAAACGGTTTGGTCACCATGTTATGCAAACACATATTTCCATTTGAAGGGGGAGTGATTAGTAAAATATGCATGAATAATAAAATATGCAAATAACTTGTTGAGAGCTAAAACTAGTATTTCTTCTGCCTCAAAGATGAGCAGGTGGAGAGGGGGGAGACAGGAGAGGCCGGTTCAGGAGCCCAGACTACACAACTATAAATTAACCAAAAACAAATAAATAAAGAAGTTTCAATGTTTTTTCATATTGGATATGGGATGTTATTGGTTATGGCCATGTTCTTATGATTTTATGATTATTTAAATGTATACAGTTATGTTTCATATGGGTGTAGTCTCTCTTTATTTCCCCCTCAAAGTGTACCAGATTGATGCATTTAAGTCCAACATTTAGATCTTTCCGGGGGAGCATGCCCCCGGACCCCCCTAGAGGATTTGAGGTCCACCTCCACTTAAAATATGTTAACATGGATAGGTTAAGTTCCTAAATAGATTTATAATTTTTTTTTAAATAGTAACCCATGTCCATATGTTTATTCTGGGGTAGTAGATTTAAAGTTTAGGGCTATCACTATGGGCATCAACGCTGTAAATATTGACAAATAAATCCAGCAAAATGGCACAAAAGAAAACTGATAGTGGCCTGGCTGGGTGTATAATTCCCGGCATGACTTATTGTCCCAGTCCGGCCCTGGGGTTGTACCAAGAAGTCAGTCAAGTGGCTTCAGCTGATTCAAAATGCTGCAGCTCGTGTACTAACCAGAGTTAGGAAAAGGGACCACATGACTCCTGTACTGGCTGCCTTACACTGGCTCCCTGTAGAACACAGGATAGAATTTAAAATTCTTCTTCTCGCCTACAAAGCCCTTAATGGGGCAGGCGCCATCTTACCTTAAATAACTCATTATACCCTACTGTCCTACTAGGGCATTGCGTTCCAAGAATGCTGGGTTGTTGGTTGTTCCTAGAGTCTCTAAAAGTACAATGGGAGCCAGAGCCGTTTTTAAGAGTGCGCTTAAGACCTTCCTTTTTGATAAAGCTTATAGTTAGGGCTGATCAGATTCAGCCCCTAGTTTTGCTGATATAGGCTTAGTTTGTCGGGGGACATCTTACTTCTTCCTTCTCTCTGTCTATACCTGTGTCCTCTCATGTTCCGATTACCCCAGCTTCCCCACATGTCTTTCTTTTTGGTGTCTATATACGCTGGGATCCGGAGTCATGGATGATCCTGCGGTCCTGTGTCCTGGATCGCGAGTCGTGGCTGTGGTCCTGGATCATCGGTCCTGGATGGATATCCTCGTGGATTCATCTTCCTGTTATACACACATGCATTTACAAACATTTGGACTACCTATGTTGCAAATGTATTATCTTTTCAATTTACACGCACATGCAGTCGTCCTGGGAGGGGACCCTCTGTTGCTCCCCCAGGTTTCCCCATTTCCCCTTAAAACGTGGGGTTTCCCGAAGTTTTTCCTGTACATGGAGGGTCTAGACAGGGGCTAGGACAGGGGTCGTTTGCTACTGAATTTGTACACACTGAGACCCTGAGACAAATGTAACATTTGTGATATTGGGCTATAAATAAACATTGATTGATTGATTGATGGGAAATGTTTGCGTTGCATGAAAAGAGAAGGCATTGAACAATACAAATAAAAGACGTAAACATATCAATAGAAATAAAATAGCATTAGAACATTCCAAATTGACAGTAACAACATATGAAGCAGGATATTAAATAAACATAAGTATGTGAGGAATCGAATATTAAATATTAGATTGAATATAAATGTAACATGTAAAGTGTGTTGTGATTTAAAGTCCAGCTGTCCAAGAGACGCGATGAGAGTTCTCTGCCAGTGGAGATAATGAATGGAAGAGAGAAAGAGATGTAAAGAAGAGAGTAAACAAGAGATCATCAGCTTCTTCACAACAACAACAACAGCACTGCTGATCGGCCTTTTTGTTTGTTCGCTGTCTGAGGACACAGAGGTCAGAGGTCGCGCCCAAAGAAAGCTCCTCTGACCTCCAGCTCAAAGCTTTCTGCTGCAGTCAGACACAACTGGTGTCTCCTTCAGAGCGATCAGCATCGACCTCCGGACCCCCAACAAGTCCACACTGATTCACTCTTTAAGTCTGTCCATCCCACCCAGATGACCCGAGGAAAAGAAGACCCTAAAGAACAGAAGCCCTTCAGATATCTCCAGGTGTGTTCAGTCCCTGCTTCTCATCATCTGTGACCCGATGAAAATCAGAAGTGGATTTATGTAAAACACGGTTGATTATTAACATGCGAACCGTTGGCTTTCTGAGTATTACACATATGGCCTTATTCACCAACCCAGTCTCACGGCATTTCGTGTTATAGTCACAAAATAAATTCAGGTTCACCAACAAGATGTTCCCCTTTTCTTCGTGTCACACAGAACGATTTTAAAAGCAATGTATTTCTGTTGGTAGTGTGTTTCGTCTAAGCACGTCTTCTTGTCCGGTCGGAAGCTGTGGGGTTCATAAAAACACTTTCTTTCTCGATATCAAGCCACGATCATTGTTTTTATTTTAAATCGTATAATGTCTGACTTGTTTTGCCATCCGTGGGGAAAATAAATTGATCAGAGCCTCAGGACACTGACATCTGTACTTTTTAAATATTGTGTTCCTTCTAATTTCTTATTATTTACATTGCTTTTAGTATCGTTCTGTGGGACACGACAAACAAAGGGCAACATCGTGTTGGTGAAAACGAATAGATTAGATGCCGTGAGACTGGGTTGGATTCACAGGACGAATGAAATGAACACAGCTGGGACCGGGGCGCTTTGCACCTGTCGGCCACGGAACAATGAGGATTAGAAACACTTGCATTCAGGAACAAACTGTTAAGATTTGGTTTGACGGTGTATTGTGCAATGCTTTTCTAGAGATTTGTTATGAGGATGTACCAACCACAAAGTTCTTTTGAGTTGCAGTCTCTTAGTTGTTATGCAGTAGAAAAACACTACAATATGCACATTTCTTAAATGTATTCCACTTATGTTTGAACATGGTAGAGTTCCTAGATCCCTGTGTGCCTGCACCTTGTAATGTGTGTGTGTGTGTGTGTGTGTGTGTGTGTGTGAGAGAGAGCGAGAGAGAGTGTGCGTGTGTGTGAGAGTGTGTGTGAGAGTGTGTGTGTGTGTGTGTGTGGGCATGTGTGTGTGAGAGTGTGAGTGTGTGTGTGTGTGTGTGTGTGTGTGAGTGTGTGTGAGTGTGTGTGTGAGTGTGTGTGTGTGTGTGTGTGTGTGTGTGTGTGAGTGTGTGTGAGTGTGTGTGTGAGTGTGTGTGTGTGTGTGTGTGTGTGTGTGTTTCTTTGTGTTGCCTGTGTCTAACTGTTTATTGAATATGAACCTCCACACAATGGGAATCCTGAAAGTAAACCATTCAAACAATCCAGCTTGCCCCTCCAAAGAAAACAGATCTCCTTGCAGGTCTGCGATGAAAAGCTCACATCTTCAAACAGAAGAAGCGCTGAGGGCCTTCAGTGGTTTGGTGACGGGGTCATGAAGCTCACTCAGCGGACCACCGGGTCAACGTTCAGTCCAGGTGAGAGAAAAGAAACAAGCAGTCGCAGGTTTCTTTTTTAGCAGCTTCCTCAGCGACTCTGCTGACTCGTGACAGAAACGCCGCTCAATGCATTCCTCACGTCTTTCTCTGGTGCCTTTCTTCTGGTGGGAGGCTGGAGCTGAGGAGAAGGAGGAGGGGGGGAGGAGGAGGGGGGGAGGAGGTAGAGAGAAAGACGGGAAATTAGAGATTAAAACCATTAAAGTGTCAATAATACGCACGCAGGATTGGGAGGGTTATCGTGAAAATGTACAATTACTTACATGTAAAAAAACGAAATATCTCATTTTAAAGTAAAGTAATCTGATTACTTTATTTACTGTTGTCCCTCAATATCAAATGCAAAGTAATTAAATAAGGATTAGGATGTTTAATATACAGAGGTGGGAGTACTTTATTAAACGTAGAAGTACTCAGGTATTGTTATGAGTAAAAGTAGAAGTACTCAGACCTTGTACTTGAGTAAAAGTAGAAGTACTCAGATATTATACTTGAGTAAAAGTAGAAAGTACTCAGATATTGTACTTGAGTAAAAGTAGAAGTACTCAGATCTTGTACTTGAGTAAAAGTAGAAGTACTCAGATCTTGTACTTGAGTAAAAGTAGAAGTACTCAGATATTGTACTTGAGTAAAAGTAGAAGTACTCAGATATTGTACTTGAGTAAAAGTAGAAGTACACGTTCCTGTCTAAAACACTCGAACGCGCTGTCTTTAAACAACTCTCCTGCTATCTCCATCAGAACAACCTTCTGGATCCGCACCAGTCTGGTTTCAAGGCAGGTCACTCCACAGAAACTGCCCTCCTTGCTGTCTCTGAGGAACTGCACACTGCTAAAGCAGCCTCCCTCTCCTCTGTCATCGTCCTGTTGGACCTGTCTGCTGCATTCGACACGGTGAACCATCAGATCCTCCTTCGTCTCCAAAAACTTGGAGCTTCAGGCTCTGCACTTTCCCTCCTCACCTCATACCTCAAAGACCGCACCTACAGGGTCACTTGGAGAGGGTCCGAGTCCGACCCTTGTCAATTAACTACAGGCGTCCCTCAGGGCTCTGTTCTTGGTCCCCTCATCTTCTCCCTGTACACAAACTTGCTCAGATCTGTCATTACACCGCATGGTTTTTCATACCACTGCTACGATGACGACACCCAATTAATTCTGTCCTTCCCCGCTCAGAGACCCAGGTCGTCGCACGCATCTCTGCTTGTCTAGCTGACATCTCTCAGTGGATGTCCGCTCATCACCTCAAGCTCAACCTTGACAAAACTGAACTGCTTTTCCTTCCGGAAAAGATTGTCCCACTTTTGACCTGACTATCAACATCGACCCCTCTGTTGTTTCCCCGACTCAGACTGCAAGGAATCTGGGTGTGACCCTGGATAACAACCTGTCCTTCACTGCAAACATCGCTGCTACAACCCGTTGCTGCAGATACACGCTCTACAACATCAGGAGGACGCGTCCCCAGCTGACCCAGAAAGCCACGCAGGTTCTGGTCCAGGCTTTCGTCACCTCACGCCTAGACTACAGCAGCTCCCTCCTGGCTTGTCTGCCTGCATGTGCCATCAGACCTCTGCAGCTCACCCAGAATGCAGCGGCTCGTCTGGTCTTCAACCTTCCTAAATGTTCCCACACCACGCCGCTCCTCCGCTCCCTCCACTGGCTTCCGGTAACTGCTAGAATCCACTTCAAGACACTGGTGCTTGCGTACCATGCTGCGAATGGATCTGGCCCTTCCTATATCCAGGACATGGTTAAACCGTACACCCCAGCGCGTGCTCTACACTCTGCATCAGCCAGACGGCTCGCTGCACCCTCGCTGCGAGGGGGACCCAAGTTCCCATCAGCAGAAACACGTGGGTTTGCTATCCTGGCTCCAAAATGGTGGAATGAGCTCCCATTGACATCAGGACAGCAGAAAGCTTACCCACCTTCCGGCGCAGACTGAAAACTCATCTCTTTCGACTTCCACCTCGAGCGATAGAATTACTAACAAAGCACTTATATACTAACAAAGGGCTGGCTTACCTGAAAGCCAGCTGAGGAGCACTTGAAATGTTTTGGCTCTATGAAACCTGATGTACTTTATGATTCTGTTTTCTTCAAGGTTGTGTCTTCCTGGTCGAATGCACTTACTGTAAGTCGCTTTGGATAAAAGCGTCAGCTAAATGTGATGTAATGTAATGTACTCAGATCTTGTACTTGAGTAAAAGTAGAAGTACTCAGGTCTTGTGTTTGAGTGAAAGTAGAAGTACTCAGATCTTGTATTTGAGTAAAAGTAGAAGTACCAGAGTGTAGGAATACTCTGTTACAGTAAAAGTCCTGCATTCAAAATGTTCCTCAAGTGAAAGTAGAAAGTATTCTCATCTAAATATAGTGAAAGACAGTGAAAGTAGTCGTTGTGCAGATTGGTCCATTTCAGAATAATATATATGATATGTTTTGATAACGATTGATCATGAAAGTGTTCTCAAAGCTGGTGGAGGTGCAGCTAGTCTGAAGTACTTTGTAGACTGCAGGGTAGCTGGTGGAGGAGCAGCTAGTCTGAAGTACTTTGTAGACTGCAGGGTAGCTGGTGGAGGTGCAGCTAGTCTGAAGTACTTTGTAGACTGCAGGGTAGCTGGTGAAGGTGCAGCTAGTCTGAAGTACTTTGTAGACTGCAGGGTAGCTGGTGGAGGTGCAGCTAGTCTGAAGTACTTTGTAGACTGCAGGGTAGCTGGTGGAGGTCAGCTAGTCTGAAGTACTTTGTAGACTGCAGGGTAGCTGGTGAAGGTGCAGCTAGTCTGAAGTACTTTGTAGACTGCAGGGTAGCTGGTGAAGGTGCAGCTAGTCTGAAGTACTTTGTAGACTGCAGGGTAGCTGGTGGAGGTGTAGCTAGTCTGAAGTACTTTGTAGACTGCAGGGTAGCTGGTGGAGGTGCAGCTAGTCTGAAGTACTTTGTAGACTGCAGGGTAGCTGGTGGAGGAGCAGCTAGTCTGAAGTACTTTGTAGACTGCAGGGTAGCTGGTGGAGGTGCAGCTAGTCTGAAGTACTTTGTACACTGCATGGTAGCTGGTGAAGGTGCAGCTAGTCTGAAGTACTTTGTAGACTGCAGGGTAGCTGGTGGAGGAGCAGCTAGTCTGAAGTACTTTGTAGACTGCAGGGTAGCTGGTGAAGGTGCAGCTAGTCTGAAGTACTTTGTAGACTGCAGGGTAGCTGGTGGAGGAGCAGCTAGTCTGAAGTACTTTGTAGACTGCAGGGTAGCTGGTGAAGGTGCAGCTAGTCTGAAGTACTTTGTAGACTGCAGGGTAGCTGGTGGAGGTGCAGCTAGTCTGAAGTACTTTGTAGACTGCAGGGTAGCTGGTGGATTCACTCCAGGTGGAACTAAAGTCTGATTCAACACTTGATTATATTTCACATCATTCATCATCTGTGAAGTAACTAAAGGGATTAAATACATGTAGTGGAGTAAAAGTACACCATGTACCTCTGAATTAGCTTTTTGCAACATAACAATCAAAGAGTATGTGAAAGTAATCATGAACTTGAGAAGATAAGAAGTGTGGAAGAAAGGAAAGCAAAGGAGGAGGGCAGAAGTTAAAGTGAACGTTTTTTTTTGTGTGTGACAGAAGCTTTCATCGTTAGCCGTGCTGTCGCTCAGGATGATTAATGAGCCGCTCAGGGACCGCCGAGCGCTCCCATCCAGAAATATGACTACTATCTGCTAATTTGTTTAGCATTGAGCTACTTTAGAGAGTGGCTGGTGTGTGTGTGTGTGTGCGTGTGTGTGTGTGTGTGTGTGTGTGTGTGTGTGTGTGTGTGAGAGAGAGAGACAGCCCCATCCATTCTTTAAAAAAGTCTGCAGTAAAGGAGAAGCTCTAGACTTTCACACACTTTTGATTGACACCATGTCAATTTAGAAAAGGTCCACTCAGACATGAGGGGGGTAGTTTTTGTGTGTGTGTGTGTGTGTGTGTGCGTGTGTGTGTGTGTCAAAGCTGGCACTTTATTGCCATTTGGGTTCCTGAAGCTGTCAATCATTCTAACAATGTGCACCAGGGTGCCATCCCCTACTGGGGTTTCACTCTCTTTCTCACACACTGACACATATATACGTTCTCTCTTTCTCAGATGCACACACACACACACACACACATACACACACACACACACACACACACACACACACACATATATACACACACACACACACAGGCACACACATATATACACACACACACACAAACACACATATATACACACGCACACACACACACACACACACACACACACATACACACACACACACACACACACATACCATGTATACATCACTTCATGGGGACATTACTTTGACTTACATGCATTTCCTGGAGACTTATCCTAACCTTAACCATAACCAACACATGCCTAACCCTAACCCTAACCCTAACCCTAACCCTAACCCTAACCCTAACCAAGTCTTCACCCTAAAATGAATGATCCCCCTTATGGGGACCTCTAATGTGTCCCCATAAGGGACATCTGTTTACACGTGACTGTGTAAACAGATGTAGGTCCCCACAAGTATAGTAATGCTAGGCCACACACACACACACACACACACACACACACACACACACACACACACACACACAGGGAGGATCTTTGAAGGCGAGGTGATCCGGGGATCATGGAGATTGATGCAGCGACACGCGGCTTTGAAATTAAAGCCAGAGTTGTGACAAGTGGTGATTAGTGGCGTTTGTGTCTCTAAGCTCCACCCGCTGTCTGTCTGCTAGGAAAGAACAGAAAACACATCTCCCTTTCTCCTTTTCCATTTAGCAGTGATGTGATGCACACCGTGTCCCTGTGTGGGCGAGACGTACTGTGTGAGTAGTGAGGTGTGTGATGAGGAGGAAGACAAAGGTCCTCTGCCGATAGAGAGACGTCTCAGAGTTTAAGTTATTTATAAAGACAAATAACTCCGTGGTGTTCCTTAGTGGAGACGGCTCTGCTGTGACAAACCATCAAAGTGCTGAAGCACACGACGGCCCGACGCCATACTAACGCTCATGAAGTATTCAACCTGATCTCACCAGAGTGCGTGACTCCACCACGACTCCTGAACACCGCATTGCGTGGTGGACTCACGCCCTCTGCTCCATGTACGTGTCGGCACCAGGCTCCTTTGTCGTGGTGCACACACGCATTTCTACAACGTCCCGCAGTGAGCTTTGATTCTATAAAACGTTTTTAAAATCGACTTTATAGCGTGTAGTAACTCCCGGGAGGCTTCTTTAATTTTATTTGGATTCATAATCATTTTTATTTTTCGTCTGAATTTATTATAGCAACCCTGTTCCCTAAAAATTACGATCCCACAGAACTAAACTGCATTCTCAATTACGTTTAGCTAGACACGTATTTTCTCCCGCGTTACGTTTCTTATGAACGCATCTTAAAAATGTTTATTTTCTACATATCTCGAGTGCGTGAGTCCACCACGCAATGCGGTGTTCAGGAGTCGTGGTGGAGTCACGCGTTCTGGTGAGACCAGGTGGGAAATATTATATAATCCAATTTCAAGTTAATCTAGAAACCAAATTCTTTACCTGAGTGTGCTGATCAGTGAAATGTAGCTTCCATCGAACAAGCAGGCTAGAGAACGTTAGTTATTATCAGGGTGCACGTCGCTTCTTCCCCTGGTTCTCAGAGGACCACCTGGAGATGCTGCTGGTGCTCCTCCTTAAAATGAAATACACCGTAACTTTTGAGGGTCTTGACTTTATTTACCAGACACACGGCACTGAACACACAGAGGTGAACACTGAACACACACACAGAGGTGAACACTGAACACACACACACACAGAGGTGAACACAGAACACACACACAGAGGTGAACACTGAACACACACAGAGGTGAACACTGAACACACACACACACAGAGGTGAACACTGAACACACACAGAGGTGAACACTGAACACACACACACAGAGGTGAACACTGAACACACACAGAGGTGAACACTGAACACACACACAGAGGTGAACACTGAACACACACACAGAGGTGAACACATAACAGGTGCGCACCAGTTAAGACGTAACCAGTTATGTGCAGCCCTGGTTATCAACCTTCCCTATTCAAATAACTACTTAGCTCGCCCATGCTTATCTGATGAACCAACCCAGTCTCACGGCATGTCGTGTTATAGTCACAACATTTAATCTCTTGATTCGTGTTCACCATCACGATTTTTCCGTGTCACACAGAACGATTTTAAGAGCAATGTATTTCTATTGGTAGAATGTTTCCTGCCTGCAGCACGAGGGAAAGACATGGCTCAGAGCCTCAGGATACTGAAATCTGTATTTTTTTAAATCTTTTTTTCCTTCTAATTTGTTATTCTTCTCTAAATAACACACTGTTATTTACTCACCAATAACGCACAATTATCCTTGTTTTATTTATTTGGTTAATTCCATAATCTCGGGCTTTTTAGCCGTCCGTCAGGAACTGAATTTCAAAATAAAAATAACCGGAAACAGACGTAGGCGATACACACCCACTGAACTGATTACCCAAGATCCTCAGCTATGGTTGAAGCTTAGCTCGGTGATTGGATGTTTTAGCCGCAATGCACGTTGGGATATGGTGTTAATGCGATATGAAATCATTGATTAATACTTTAATCCGAGTGTGCTTGCTTTTCTCTTTGGAAGTCATCACATAACGGTGTTGTAATGCGTGCGCAGAGTTGGGTGTAACACGTTACTATTGTTATTGTTAACCCTGAGTATAGTACTGGAGTATGTTTACAGTATGTTACATTTCACCTCTGTTTCTAACAAGGTAAATCATGTTTGAGCTGCAGCGATCTCACTTGAACTCACATTAGTTTAGCTTTGAATCACCACGTGGCTCCAGCAGAAGCTCACGTGTGTTTTTACCGTGTGGCGTTGGAGGAGATTTCTTCAAGCAGTCGGCGGGAGCGGATCTGAGCAGTGGACCAAAGCTAAGCAGAGTAATTGTCTCTTTCCTCCCTAACAGGATTAAAACCCAGCGGTGTGGAGGGTTCAGCGCGGCTGCCGACCGTAACCCGGGGTCACTGCGCTCTGAGGGGGAAAAGAAAAACAGAAAGAGTGGTGTAACTGCAGCAAGAAGGGACTTCATTATGTAATGTTGTGTTAACCTTCCTGTTGTCCTTGGGTCCAATTCGACCCGTTTCCCAAGTATTTTATTTCGAGAAAAAGGGTTATTTTATTCAGATTTTAGCATATGTAACACTTCTTATCTTGGGCTATGCTATCTGACTAGAAGGATTCTGGGTTCTACTAGAGTGGATAGACAGGTAAGTGATTAGACCAGAGACCAGGTGGTTTGAATAGAACAGCCGGACATTTACTGACGAAATTGACAAATAGACAAAACATTAAACAAAGACAATGAATAATTTCTGCAGTATAATCAGAGGTAAGTATTTCACCTTTGCCTTGCTTTATGATTTATGTGACTTAGTAAATGGTATCCATATAGGATATTATTTTAGACCGGTCTACTAAGTATTATTTATAGATTTTCCCTATTTTAATCTCTTCAATATCCTGAGTTAAGTCTTTTTCTTTTCACAGGTGAAATATATCTAATTCAATGAAACAAACACAATTGTACCATCAATGAAATCAAATGACAAATGAAAACCGACAATATATAGTGTCTCTTTGAATCCAGTTCCAACCTTATAATCTCTTCAGTACTCCTACCACTCTGGCCGTGAGTTCAGCTTTTGTCTCTGGATAAGTCCTCTCACTGGCGAAGATCAAAGCAGTGCGTGGGTCTGGCTCGCCATCTTGCATCAGAGCGCGCGTGTGTGTCGTCCTCTCACTCGCGATCAACTTTTTTATCCAGTCCAAAAAAACCTGACCTGTACGACAGGCCATGAAATAATATAAATATAATATAAACTAACAATATAAATTATATAATTACATTTTCAAAACGACTGCAAACTTAGCTATTTTGTCACTACAGCTTATGGGGCTCAAAATGGCAGCTTTCCTCTCCTCGACACGTGTCATTTATCCTGTTCACACAAAATAGCACATATTTCCCTTTGTAAAACACACATTAAAGCCACGTAGTTTCAGCCAAACAAAATAACAAAAACATGACATTGAAAGCCATGTTCATAGCTTCCCTTACAGTTCAACAGCATGAAATGCTAACGATGAAGCTAACATTAAATCACTCACCACGTTGGTTAACGTTCTATTCCGTCTACTGGGTTTCCCGACCGTGTGGATGGTATTTTTATCTTTTTTAAATCAACTTTGAATCACTTTTAATATAATTTACTCCGCTCGTCTCATCTGCGTCTTGCTCCGTGTTCTCTTTTCTCCCGCTGCGCTGCGCGTGCCTGGTGGTGAGCAGAGACCCCTCAGGAACAGTACCTTGTAATTTGTCATACTACTTTTATTTATGATATTTTTAAACGTGTATCCTTTAATGAAATCACTTTTGAATGACTTTATGCTTACTATGTTTTAATGTGGGTTACACATAGCACTTTTTGTAGAATTAGTCAACATTTCTGCCTTTTTTTAAATCAGGAGTTAGGTTTGAAGTTGAGTGAATGAAGTCTATTGACCGTACATTTCGAAAAGAAGAGTACCTCTTGAATCGGAATAACGTTGGCTCAAAAGGTGTTGCACAGAGTTGGGTAATTATTTATACTATATGCTTTAAAAGCAGTGAAACCCTGAGCACAAAAGTTGCGCAGTTGATAGGAAGACAAGACAAGGTTAAATGTCCATGTATTGTGTCTTGATGTTTGTCTCTGTTGATGTTACACATGGAGACTTGATCTGACCATTAAAGCGTTACCGTATCGTATTACTGTGGGGAATAAATAATTACGTTTTCCCTTAATGCTTTAACATTTTTGTTTCATCCTATGAATACTCATTAAATTGTCCTCACATTTTAAATACAACTATTGCCATATGGAGGTTTTTTGATTCACAGCATCCATAAGAACAGCAGGCCCATCTTCCTGATGTGAGTGGATTTTTTGACTTTGTGTTTCAATCTTTTTAACTTTAAGACACTTTCTGTAAAGTTAGGAAGTGGAGACCTTTCTAAAACACTTGAAACATTCTTGGAAAGTAAGGCAATCTTGGAAAGTGAATACCGTTTAGTACTAAAACTATACTCTAGCACTAATTTGAAAAGTTAATAAAATGAAAGGTTTATTGAAAAGCTCTGACATTTCTGACTTATTTGGAAAGTGAGGACATGTTCAGAAAGTGAAAATATCTTTGAATAATTTAGAAAAGGTTGATAAATAAGGAAGCCCTGGAAACATAGACTGTATATAACTTTTGAGTTGGAACATTTTAAGACATGTTGAAAGATGGAGACATGAGGACATTTCTAAAACACGTGGAACATTTGTCAGAGACATTCTTGGAACGTGCAGTGACATTTAGAAGTTGAAGGAACCTTGGAAAATAAAGGATATTTTTCAAAAGCTCTGATGTTTTTTAAAGGTGTTGACTGACTTGAAAACTGAGGTCAAGTTCAGAAAGTGAAAATATTTGTGAGAAGGTTTAGCAATAACATGAAGCTGTTCAGAAAGTAGGAACAATTGGGACAAACTAGGTTTTTTTCTGGAAAGTGAGAAAACATTTCAACACATCAGGTACAGAAGTAGAAACACACACAAATACACACACACACACACACACACACACACACACTCAGGTATACCAGCAGACAGTTGGTTTAGTTCCAGGGTTTCAGACGACGGACTGAAGACCTTCAAAGTCAGAAAACCCTCCTCTCTGCTGTTTAACTCTGAGTAACCCCCATTGGATCACTTAAACACTTAAACACACACACACACACACACACAATACATATCTTCACACGTTAATGACGCTAATTACAAGCAATTACTCGACATATCTCTAGCTGCTGCCCTGCGGCTGTGTTTAAAGCGTGTTGACTCAGAGGAAGGTTATTTGACCTGTAATAACAGCGAAAGGTCAAAGAAAAAGTAGTTGTGTAGTATTTTTCTTAAATAACTTAAATCTTTGGGCCTATGGTAAGATGTGAAGTACTTATAAGTCAAAAAGGATCCAAGTCATTGGTGTAAAAGTCAGAATTAAGTCACAAGTCATTGGTGTAAAAGTCACAAGTCATTAGGGTTAAAGTCAACAAGTAATTTGTGTAAAAGTCACGAGTCAATGGAAGTGAAGTGAGGCCACTATTCATTGTGTACCATTCAAGAATCATTTCTATTAAAAGTCTAATTTAAGTCACGAGTCATTGGTGTAAAAGTCACAAGTACAAGTCATCTGTGTTGAAGTCAAAGTTAAGTCACGAGCCCTTGGAAGTAGATTCCCAAGTGAGGCCACTAATCGTGTAACTTCACGAGTCATTGGTGTTAAAGTCACAAGTCGAGTTGTAAGTATTTTTCAAGTCAACACATCTGTCATTTTGAGTGCTAGTGACACACAAACTAAACATATCTTGAATTGGTCATCCATGTAAAGGAACTCTGACATGTTCTGCCCACATCGACACCAAACTGCAGGAAACAACCCTAAACGTTATCATGGTGTTACAGTAATGCATCCAACACAGACTCAGAGTGAGGGATCCTCCAGAAGAAGCACAGCGTCCTCTCAGCAACCGGAGTGAATGCAATTGTTTGGGTCTCCTCTCTTGGATTATCTCCACATGTTTGCGCCTGGTTCTGGTTTCACTCCTCCAGCATCAGCCCTCAAAGCCTCTCAGTCACTTACAGTTCCTACAGAGGGATTTGCATGAGGCGCTGAAATGGATCCGAGCTGTTTGAAACAGATAAGATCATTTTAAGTCTTTAAATGGCGGCTGGGGTTAAACCTGCCACTCACATTACACACCCATCGCACACACACACACACACACACACACACACACACACACACACACACACTGTAATTAAGCTGCTGTGTTTCCCTGTGATCTGCAGACAGGGTTGTCGTAAACACATCACAATATTCAGATGATTGGG
>CM070497.1:38114648-38119648 GCA_036324585.1 Champsocephalus esox
CACACAGCTGGGACGCTTGGTGACGTTCAGGATTATAAAGTAAGCCAACTGTCTCTGGCTCAGAGTTAGTCGTCTCATAACGGTCAGTGTATGTCAGAATATCTGAAATGACTAGGTTAGCTACGTTAGCTAGCTAGCTCACAGCAGATCTGGAGTGACATCACAAGGAGTCATGTGACCACATTGTTAAAATAAGTCCATCAAACATTTCAGGTTGTGTCCTGTCGGCCACCGTCCGTAGATACGATGCTGAGTTGAATGCCCGTGGGGTGAAGTGATGACCTCATCCCTGAGCAGGGAGGACGCTCGCCTACACAGCGGCTCAATCACAACCTCTGAAGACGAGAGCAACACACACTTTAACAATGACTCACGCAGATGGAGACGTAGAAAGGAGGTGAGGTCACGACCTTCTCTGTGTTTACACCTTCATCTTCATTCCTCTCCTCCTCCTCCTCCTCCTCCTCCTCCTCCTCCTCCTCCTCCTCCTCCTCCTCTAGCGACGACCTGGGTCTCTTGTTTACGTCAGGAGACATGTTGTTTACGTCAGGAGACCTCTTGTTTACGTCAGGAGACATGTTGTTTACGTCAGGAGACGTCTTGTTTACGTCAGGAGACATCTCGTTTACGTCAGGAGACATCTTGTTTACGTCAGGAGACATGTTGTTTACGTCAGGAGACATCTTGTTTACGTCAGGAGACATGTTGTTTACGTCAGGAGACACGTTGTTTACGTCAGGAGACACGTTGTTTAAGTCAGGAGACACGTTGTTTACGTCAGGAGACGTCTTGTTTACGTCAGGAGACATGTTGTTTATGTCAGGAGACATGTTGTTTAAGTCAGGAGACATGTTGTTTACGTCAGGAGACATGTTGTTTACGTCAGGAGACATGTTGTTTACGTCAGCAGACACGTTGTTTACGTCAGGAGACACGTTGTTTACGTCAGGAGACATGTTGTTTACGCCAGGAGACATGTTGTTTACGTCAGGAGACATGTTGTTTACGTCAGGAGACATGTTGTTTACGTCAGGAGACATGTTGTTTACGTCAGGAGACATCTTGTTTACGTCAGCAGACATGTTGTTTACGTCAGGAGACATGTTGTTTACGTCAGGAGACATCTTGTTTACGTCAGGAGACATCTTGTTTACGTCGGGAGACATCTTGTTTACGTCAGGAGACATGTTGTTTACGCCAGGAGACATCTTGTTTACGTCGGGAGACATGTTGTTTACGTCAGGAGACATGTTGTTTACGTCAGGAGACATGTTGTTTACGTCAGGAGACACCTTGTTTACGTCAGGAGACACGTTGTTTACGTCAGGAGACCTCTTGTTTACGTCAGGAGACACGTTGTTTACGTCAGGAGACACCTTGTTTACGTCAGGAGACACCTTGTTTACGTCAGGAGACATGTTGTTTACGTCAGGAGACATGTTGTTTACGTCAGGAGACATGTTGTTTACGTCAGGAGACACCTTGTTTACGTCAGGAGACATGTTGTTTACGTCAGGAGATATGTTGTTTACTTCAGGAGACATGTTGTTTACGTCAGGAGACATGTTGTTTACGTCAGGAGACATGTTGTTTACGTCAGGAGACATGTTGTTTACGTCAGGAGACATGTTGTTTACGTCAGGAGACATCTTGTTTACGTCAGCAGACATGTTGTTTACGTCAGGAGACATGTTGTTTTACGTCAGGAGACATCTTGTTTACGTCAGGAGACATCTTGTTTACGTCGGGAGACATCTTGTTTACGTCAGGAGACATGTTGTTTACGCCAGGAGACATCTTGTTTACGTCGGGAGACATGTTGTTTACGTCAGGAGACATGTTGTTTACGTCAGGAGACATGTTGTTTACGTCAGGAGACACCTTGTTTACGTCAGGAGACACGTTGTTTACGTCAGGAGACCTCTTGTTTACGTCAGGAGACACGTTGTTTACGTCAGGAGACACCTTGTTTACGTCAGGAGACACCTTGTTTACGTCAGGAGACATGTTGTTTACGTCAGGAGACATGTTGTTTACGTCAGGAGACATGTTGTTTACGTCAGGAGACACCTTGTTTACGTCAGGAGACATGTTGTTTACGTCAGGAGATATGTTGTTTACTTCAGGAGACATGTTGTTTACGTCAGGAGACATGTTGTTTACGTCAGGAGACATGTTGTTTACGTCAGGAGATATGTTGTTTACGTCAGGAGACATCTTGTTTACGTCAGGAGACATGTTGTTTACGTCAGGAGACATGTTGTTTACGTCAGGAGACATCTTGTTTACGTCAGGAGACATGTTGTTTACGTCAGGAGACATCTTGTTTACGTCAGGAGACATGTTGTTTACGTCAGGAGACATGTTGTTTACGTCAGGAGACGTCTTGTTTACGTCAGGAGACATGTTGTTTATGTCAGGAGACATGTTGTTTAAGTCAGGAGACATGTTGTTTACGTCAGGAGACATGTTGTTTACGTCAGGAGACATGTTGTTTACGTCAGGAGACATGTTGTTTACGTCAGGAGACATGTTGTTTACGTCAGGAGACATCTTGTTTACGTCAGCAGACATGTTGTTTACGTCGGGAGACATGTTGTTTACGTCAGGAGACATCTTGTTTCCGTCAGGAGACATCTTGTTTACGTCGGGAGACATCTTGTTTATGTCAGGAGACATATTGTTTACGCCAGGAGACATCTTGTTTACGTCGGGAGACATGTTGTTTACGTCAGGAGACATGTCGTTTACGTCAGGAGACATGTTGTTTACGTCAGGAGACACCTTGTTTACGTCAGGAGACACGTTGTTTACGTCAGGAGACCTCTTGTTTACGTCAGGAGACACGTTGTTTACGTCAGGAGACACCTTGTTTACGTCAGGAGACACCTTGTTTACGTCAGGAGACATGTTGTTTACGTCAGGAGACATGTTGTTTACGTCAGGAGACATGTTGTTTACGTCAGGAGACACCTTGTTTACGTCAGGAGACATGTTGTTTACGTCAGGAGATATGTTGTTTACTTCAGGAGACATGTTGTTTACGTCAGGAGACATGTTGTTTACGTCAGGAGACATGTTGTTTACGTCAGGAGATATGTTGTTTACGTCAGGAGACATGTTGTTTACGTCAGGAGACATCTTGTTTACGTCAGGAGACATGTTGTTTACGTCAGGAGACATCTTGTTTACGTCAGGAGACATGTTGTTTACGTCAGGAGACATCTTGTTTACGTCTCACCTCGTTCCATATCACAGTTTATTTATACAGAGCAAGAACTTCAAACAATCGGGATCAATAAAGTCTCTCTCTCTCCCTCTCTCTCTCTCTCTCTCTCTCTCTCTCTCTCTCTCTCTCTCTCTATCTCTATCTCTCTCTCTCGATCTCTCTCCCTCTATCTCTATATCTCTCTCTCTCGATCTCTCTCCCTCGATCTCTCGATCTCTCTCTCCCTCTATCTCTCTATCTCTCTCTATCTCTCTCTCTATCTATCTCTCCCTCTCTCCATCTATCTCTCTCTCTATCTCTCTCTCTATCCATATATATATCTCCCTCTCTCTCTCCATCTCTCTCTCTCTATCTATCCATCTCTCTATCTCTCCATCTCTCTCTCTTTATCTATCCATCTCTCCATCTCTCTCTCTCTATATATATATATATATATATCCATCTATCTATCTATCTCTCTCTCTCTCTCTCTCTCTCTCTATCTCTATCTTCTCCCTCTATATCTCTCCCTATATCTCTCTATCTCTCTCTCCCTCTATATCTCTCCCTATATCTCTCTATCTCTCTCTCTCCCTCGATCTCTCGATCTCTCTCTCTCCCTCTATCTCTCTCCCTCGATCTCTCGATCTCTCTCGATCTCTCGATCTCTCTCTCTCCCTCTATCTCTCTATCTCTCTCTATCTCTCTCTCTCTCCCTCTCTCTCTCTCTCTCTGTCTCTCTCTCTCTCTCTCTCTCTCTCTCTCTCCCTCTCTCTCTCTCTATATATATCTCTCCCTCTCTCCATCTATCTCTCTCTCTCTATATCTCTCTCTCTATCTCTCTCTCTATCCATCTATCTCTCTCCCTCTATCTCTCTCCCTCTATCTCTCTATCTCTCCATCTATCTCTCTCCCTCGATCTCTCTCCCTCTATCTCTCTCTATCTCTCTCTCCCTCTCTCTCTCTCTCCCTCTCTATCTCTCTCTATATATCTCCCTCTCTCTCTCCACCTCTCTCTCTCTATCTATCCATCTCTCTATCTCTCTCTCTCCATCTCTCTCTCTTTATCTATCCATCTCTCCATCTCTCTCTATATATATATATATATATATCCATCTATCTATCTCTCTCTGTCCATCTCTCCATCTCTCTCTCTCTATCCATCTCTCTATCTATCTATCTATCTCTCCATCTCTCTCTATCTATCCATATATCTATCTCTCTCGCTCCATCTCTCTCTCTCCATCTCTCTCTCTATCTATCTATTTCTCTATCTATCTCTCCATCTCTCTCTCTCTATCTACCCATCTCTCTCTCTCTCTCTCCATCTATCTCTATGGAACAAGGCTGAATATGTGCAGGTAGCAGCACGTTTTACTTCTTTTTCATACTCAATCTTTACACGCGTATATTCTCAAAACTCCCAAATTGGCTTCACTAAAACCTTTCCTTCTGAAAACCTTTCCTCGGCTCCTCCTTCCTTCTTCCTTCTAACCCCTTCGTGTGGAGGTTTTAAACATGAAAGTCTTTATTAATTGCGCTCCCTGAATGCTGATCCTGAACAATCATGACCTTCTTTTTCCCAACGCTCCTTCCCTGACGTGCGTGTGTGTGTGTGTGTGCGTGTGTGTGTGTGTGTGTGTGTGTGTGTGTGTGTGTGTGTGTGTCTGTGTGTGTGTCTGTGTGTGTGTTTTATGTGTGTGTGGGATTAACAGCGAACAAAGGTCACGTTGAAGCTTCTGGAAACGCCTCCTTCTTCACATCGAGGTCTCCGGCCGGGATTTAGAGGTTC
>CM070497.1:38124648-38127148 GCA_036324585.1 Champsocephalus esox
TGTGTGTGTGTGGGTGGGTGTGTGTGTGTGTGTGTGTGTGTGTGTGTGTGTGTGTGTGTGTATCATTACCATACTTGTGGGGACCTAAATCTGTTTGCACAGTGACGTGTGGGGACTCACCTCCCTTACGGGGACAAATTGGAGGTCCCCATAAGGGGAATCATTCATTTAGGGTAAAGACTTGGTTAGGGTTAGGGTTAGGGTTAGGTTTTGGTTAGGGATGCGGTTTTTGATTCCCGGTTGAGAATAAGTGACACGGGCCTAAGGATCTGTGGATGGGTGTATGCAAGTATTATTCGACATAGGGTCAAATAAGAGTTTAAGGTGTTTGGACCAATTCTGGAAAATGTGAATGTTCTACACCAGGGGTCTTCAACTAAAATTCAACGAGGTCCAGTTTGAGAAAATGTCCCCATGCAAAGGTCCGGAACATCAAAATGTCTAACTTGCTTCATGAATTAGTGTGATATATATTGAAGTGACCTGTAGCTTTATCAACGTCTGCATAATCAACAACTGACTGCCAATCAAATAAAGAAAGTACAATTCAAAAACAACAATATTTATTGTCAATTAACATTAAATACTGTGGACGTGTGTGATGTTCCTCTCGGGCTGCATTTACAAATAAAATAGAGACAATAAATAAAATAGCTTTTGAAAATATGTGCATCTTAAAAGTGCTTCATTTTAGATAAATAAAATGAAGTGTAGCAGCAGCTTGAGTGTCCCTTTTTCTTTGTTAACCGTTTCACATCATGACTCAACAGTTTCAGACGATTATAGAACAACATCAGTCTTTACATCACAACAACCGAACAGTTTCAAAGTTTCTCTTTCTGTCCCTCTTATATTGCATTCCCCCGCTCACTTTTTTTAAATTCCGTGTGAGAATTGAGCTTGAGCTTATTGTCCTGCCAGGAGTTTGTAAATCTGGGCTGACATGGAGTCAAGTTGTACTTTTTACAGTATTACGGCTTCTACAGATGATGATTTGTTGTCAAACCACTTAAGCTATTCATTGCTATCGGGATGTTAGGAGCATTCCATGGAATATAACAAAAAGTGTATCTCGAGTCGGTTTCTGAAACGTACCTACCCCACCTTTAAGTTAAAAATCAAGGGTTTTTATTATTATTTACAGCAGGGATGGGGAACCTTTTTCCTTTCAATTTGTACAACATCCTCCGAGGGTCGTACAAATTATTGAACTCAACCTTTGCTTAAAATATTGAAGTTAAAAGCATCAATCTGATACACTTTGAGAGCAACATTAAGAGATCTATGGATACATCTCTCAACTTCCATATGAAACAGAACATATTTTTATTTTTGGATATTTTACAAATCACTCCCCTTTTAAACTCTATTCTTGTTATTTTTAACAACTTTTGTGTTGCTGTCATATAGTATTGTATACCTGTTTTTCATTTAGTCTCATTAATAACGATATTGATCATATCAAGGTGTGCCGTAACCTCACTGAGCTGAGGCTATTTGAGCCTCTCAGGAGAGAGCTCTCTTCCACCTGGTTGTAGAAAAGCTCTTTAAATTCGTTAGCATAGCTAGCTAACCAGATGCTAACAACAACAGATCGCCCTGTGCTGACACCTGAAGACACAGCCACGCAGACACTGCGGCATGTGTACGGCTCTTTATGGATTATTATCTTTATATGCAATATTTTAAGTGCTGGAGCGGCGTTCCGGTGCTCAGCACTCCTTTCAGACATATACCACGTGAAGACACGGAAGACACGTTACGCTCGTGTTGTGTTCATGAACCTGTCCTTGGCCAGGAAAAACAGGTACTCGCTTGTTTAATTATTTTTGCGGTCTAGATTTCTTCTTCTTTTGTGAAGTGAGAAGTTGTCCGTCAGTCGGACGGACGGACTCCCTCCCCCCACCCCCAAAACGAAAACTCTTCGGTTCTCCACGAATTACACAAGTCACCCAAATCAGTGTTAAAATAGCAGGAGGCGCCGAAAAATCCCCTATTAATGTATTGATTATAGCTCGGGTCCGTATAGGTCGGCGTCTGGGTCCGGATCCGGACCGCGGTCCGCCTGTTGCCGACCCCTGTTCTACACAGTTGTAGGTAGAGGGGATCATTGGGGTTTGATTTTCTAAAAGGTCAGCTGAAATCAAGAATTCTAATTCCCAATAAAATGCATCGCTGGAGCCGGACCCCTGGTAGGGGGAAAAAAAGGGGGAACCAGGGGATAGCTTGTGTGCTTGTGACTGTTAGGCTGAGGGGATCCTGGGGGATTGTCATTTAGACAGTAACCATGTTTTTGTGGCGAGCTGAGCCCCGGAGATGGCTGGCCGGGCAACGGGAGCCCAGGAGACGGACCACGGGAGGGATCAGAGTGGGTACATGTGACCCTCTTAGTCCCTTTCATCACGAACCCTTCCTGATTTTGGGTGTGGTCTGAAGGAACCCGTCGACCGGCCGAGCCCGACCAGAGACCAGCATCGTAGGGGGGAGACACAGAGGAGAG
>CM070497.1:38132148-38172148 GCA_036324585.1 Champsocephalus esox
GAGGGCACGAGATAAGTTTGTGCCCCGATGGAAGGCTGACAGGCAGGTAGGCCATCCAGTTAATTTAGCCGGCTCAGATGATTGGTCGTGCTTTTTACAGCGCCACGGCTTCCACAGAGGACATGTTTTATGGATTTATTGTCAAAGCACTTCAGATATTCATTGCTATCGGGATGTTAAGCATTGAGCCTTCTATTCCCATAGCACTCAGTAGTAATGATTTTATGTGCTTTTTTAACGATAAAATTGTTACTCTTAGAAACAAAATTAATGACCTCTTGCCTTTGACCAGTATAGTGTTATCAACAGCTCCCGGAAACGTAAGTTTTAATATTACACTAGATAGTAAACTAGAATGCTTTTCAGCCATAAACCTTGAACAATTACATTCAATGATTCTCTCTTCTAAACCATCAACGTGCATGTTAGACCCAATTCCAACTAAGCTGTTGAAGGAAGTTTTTCCATAAATTAGCACTTCTTTATTAAATATTATGAATATGTCTTTATTATCAGGCTATGTTCCACAATCATTCAAAGTAGCAGTGATAAAACCGCTTCTTAAAAAGCACAACCTCGATCCAGAGGTTTTAGCCAACTATAGATCTATTTCTAATCTTCCATTCCTCTCAAAGATTCTTGAGAAAGCGGTCGCAAAACAGCTGTCTGATTACTTAAAAAACAATGATTTATTTGAAGATTTTCAGTCTGGCTTTAGAACACATCATAGCACAGAGACAGCTCTGGTTAAAGTCACACAGGACATTCTAATAGCCTCAGACAAGGGACTTGTCTCTATTCTTGTTTTGCTCGATCTCAGTGCTGCATTTGATACTATCGACCATGATATCCTATTGCAAAGACTAGAGCACTTGGTTGGCATACAGGGAACTGCTTTAGGCTGGTTTAGGTCCTATCTATCTGAACGCTCTCAGTTTGTACGTGTCAACGATGAATCATCCACGCAAACCAAAGTTAGCCATGGAGTGCCACAGGGCTCAGTGCTCGGACCTATTTTGTTCACATTATATATGCTTCCGTTAGGCAATATTATAAGGAATCATTCTGTAAACTTTCATTGTTATGCGGATGATACTCAACTATATTTATCAATCAAGCCTGATGAAATTAATCATCTAAATAAAATTCAAGACTGCCTTAAGGACTTAAAAACGTGGATGACCTTAAACTTTTTGATGTTAAACACGACCAAAACTGAAGTTATTGTACTTGGCCCGAAGAATCTACGGAAACAAATTATCTAAATATATACTAACTATGGATGGCATTCATTTGGCCTCCAGTGAGACTGTAAGGAATCTTTGTGTTATATTTGATCAGGATTTATCCTTTAACGCCCACATAAAATCAATTTCAAGGACCGCCTACTTCCATCTACGTAACATTGCAAAAATCAGGCATATCTTGCCTCAAAACGATGCAGAGAAACTAGTCCATGCATTTGTTACTTCTAGGCTGGATTATTGTAACTCTTTATTATCAGGGAGTTCCAAGAAGTCAGTCAAGTCACTTTAGCTGATTCAAAATGCTGCGGCTCGTGTACTAACCAGAGTTAGGAAAAGGGAAAACATTACTCCTGTTCTGGCTGCCTTACACTGGCTCCCTATAGAACACAGGATAGAATTTAAAATGATTCTTCTCGCCTACAAAGCCCTTAATGGGCAGGCACCATCTTACCTTAAAGAACTCATTATACCCTACTGGCCTACTAGGGCATTGCGTTCCAAGAATGCAGGGTTGTTGGTTGTTCCTAGAGTCTCTAAAAGTACAATGGGAGCCAGAGCCTTTTCTTATCAAGCTCCACATTTGTGGAATCAGCTTCCAGTTTGGGTTCGGGCGGCAGACACCCTATCCGTTTTTAAGAGTGCGCTTAAGACCTTCCTTTTTGATAAAGCTTATAGTTAGGGCTGATTAGATTCAGCCTCTAGTTTTGCTGATATAGGCTTAGTTTGTCGGGGGACATCTTACTTCTTCCTTCTCTCTGTCTGTACCTGTGTACTCTCATGTTCCATTAACCCAGCTTCCCCACATGTCTTTCTTTTTGGTGTCTATATACGGGACCGAGTCATGGATGATCCTGCCGTCCTGTGTCCTGGATCACGAGCGCTGGATCTTGAGTCGTGGCTGTGGTCCTGGATCATCGGTCCTGGATGGATATCCTCGTGGATTCATCTTCTTATTATACACACATGCATTTCCAAACATTTGGACTACCTATGTTGCAAATGTATTATCTTTTCAATTTACAAACGGCATCTATTGCACGTCTGTCCGTCCTGGGAGAGGGATCCCTCCTCTGTTGCTCTCCCTGAGGTTTCTCCCATTTTTCCCTTTAAACTGTGGGTTTCTCTCTGGAAGTGTTTCCTTGTACGATGTGAGGGACTAAGGACAGAGGGTCTGAGGACAGAGGGTCTAAGGACAGAGGGTCTAAGGACAGAGGGTGTCGTATTGTCATACTGATATTCTGTATACACTGTGAAGACCACTGAGACAAATGTAACATTTGTGATATTGGGCTATATAAATAAACATTGATTGATTGATTGATTAAGAGCATTGCATGGAATATAACAACAAGTGTATCTCGAGCCGGTTTCTCAAACTTACCTACCCCACCTTTAATATACTGTTTATTATAGCCTTACTGTATGAGGAACCCAGTAAGTTGCTAATGGTTCTGAAGGTTTCTACCTTTCTCCTAACTTTACAGGACGCGCTTTAGGTTTCCGTTTGGATCACAGCATGTGGAGCTTGCTGACCAATCATGTCACATTTTGCTTTGAGTAATTATTCGCCAAGTGATGTCCCTGAAACTGGAGGGACCGTACCTAGGGAAACAGTGTTTTGAGGTAAGGTATTAACGCTCTCTGTTCTTGTTCTGTATGGGATTTCAAAAATATGAAGGGTTGAACTGGGGATAAAGTTGAAATATTGTTCATTCATTGTTGTGGTGAATCGATAAAGCAACAACGTTCAATGGAAGCATGTGACTTGAAATTGACAAAGGTAATGTTTGGGGACAAATTGGGGGGCTGTAACGTTTCCCATTTTTACAAAATAACACAAACTTTAAAGTCATATTCACATCCATGTTTTGTCCATTTGAGTTCTGACTTGAACTCTTTAAAGTATGTTTATTCTATAGGATGGAAATGCACTTTCACTCAAATTTGGTGAAAACTTGGCCTTGTTTGGGGTGAGGCATGCACAATGTCTTCCATAGGGTTAGGGTTAGGGTTAGGGTTAGTCTTCAACCAATAAAGAAAGTGGTAAAATTTCCTGGAAAAACAATGCAACAACAAAACAAAACAATTCATGAAGTTCTCGATGCATTGGTTTGCGACCTCTCAATAATTCCTACACAACAACAACAACAACAACAACAACAACAAAAATGATTTGAAAGGAAAACAAACAACAGATCGATCTGTTTTTATGGAAAATGTGACGATACCTTTTTCATCTTACCTTCAACTTGAAATCGATGTCATTGAATCCGTAAGTAGAGAGCTTGCGTAACCCAACAACCTCGGACTATGTGAGGTCAGGGGTGTATTATGGGATGCTTCCACTGAACGAGAACAAGGGGAGGTCAACTGTACGGACATCTCATCAGTGCGGATCCCATTTAGGCGATGGACTAAAACATGAGTGAGCTTTAGACTTGAAGGTTGCCAGTTCAGGTCCAGAAATCTCAGGGAAAAGCTTCAAATGTAAACCCAGCCTTCTGATTCAATATTCTCACATTTACCTGGTGAAACCTATCTTTTTAAATGGTGTATTTGGCAAATAGGAATAAAAAACACATGAGAAATGTTTAGTTTGTCAGGAAGTTAGTCTTTCAACAGCTGGCAAAAGCCTGATCAAGTCTGATCACACTTTTTTTGATCAGCTTCAATTTAAATACTTTTAATTTCTAAAGAAGTGTTTTGTATAAATGGAAATTAAATGGTCTGTGTCCCAGGAGCTCTGGAACAATCAGACAAAAGGAAAACACTTACCTTGAAGATAGCATCGCAAAGGGTTCTCTCGATATAAAAGAAATGGGATTTCTCCTTGTTTATTCTGGGGTTAGGGTTATGATACTTAACCTGTTAAACCCCGAGCCTGTTTTTCAGGTTTCAGGCTCGAAAATGACATTCCCAGAACAAATTACTATAACTTAACTTCTAAAAGGTTTATATGAATAATTGATGTTATTAAAGCAAGTTACATCTGTGAGTTGGATGTAGAAGTGTCAGAATCAAAAAAGAAAAAGAAAAAGAAGTGTCAGAATCAATATAGATTTTTCTGTGTCAGAGTAAATTCAGATGGAACATAGCAAACAAATGTAAATTCCTGACTCCGCCTAAAGAAAACCCATTACTTATATTGAAGACCAACCTTGAATGATAGGTTAGTAGCCTAAAAGCTTTAGGAATCCAAAGTATAACATATAATAAGTACCCTGTATCAATATTGAGGCAAAACAAGTGACATTTGACCTTTTTAGAGAGGTTTATGAAAATAAAGTCCAGGCGGAATAAGCTTTGGGCACATTTGGTTCCATCAGTGCCATTTTCCCTTTTTCAGGTACCAGACTATAAAAATCATTGTATTACATTGAATCAGCACTATAGGTATTCATTTCGATTAAAAAAAAATAATGCTTACAAAAATATTAAAAATAGTTTTGTGTCGTGTGTGTGTGTGTGTGTGTGTGTGTGTGTGTGTGTGTGTGTGTGTGTGTGTGTGTGTGAGTGTGTGTGTGTGTGTGTGTGTGTGTGTGTGTGTGTGTGTGTATGTGTAAGTGTAGCTGTGTGGCTATGTAAGTGTAGCTGTGTGGGTATGTGTAGGTGTGTATGTGTAAGTGTAGCTGTGTGTGTATGTAACTGTACCAACGCACTATACAATAAAACTACACTGTAGGTCATTGTGTGTAGGTGTACTTGCACAGTAAAAAACGGAAACATAGGTAACATTTGCCTCCAACACACAATAGGCATGTAAAAACAAACATTTTACCAACGTACTATACAATAAAACCACACTGTAGGTTTGTAAAAACAACAAATATTTTACCAACACACTATACAATAAAATCACACTAGGTATATAAAAATAACAAGTATTTTTTTTTAAATAAACACTCACAAAATGTTATACCTAACTGAATGTTCCAGTATTTAGGTCGTGCCACTCCCTGAAACAGTTCTTTTTGACAGTGAAGCACAGAGGGACCTGGCACTTCCTGCAGTACACCGGTGTCTTCACCCTTTTGAGTCCAGCATCTAGGCACCCCCTGCAGTTCTTCCTGACCTTGGTGGCATCTTCCCCATAATACTCGGGCATGCATGTGAGTGGTGGAGGAGGGGGTGGTGGAGGTGGAGGGGGTGGTGGAGGTGGAGGGGGTGGTGGAGGTGCAGGGCCTTCAGCAGGGCCTTCAGCAAACTCCAACAATTCTGCAGCAAGCTGCTCCATGAAAGTCTTCTGGGTGTGTGGCTTTGTCCTGCTGGGGTCACACCTCATCTAACAAATGTGGAAAAACAAAGAGATTAGATTAATTCACTGGCGTATACTTATAGGATAATATTGGACTATAAATGAATAATATTACACCAAATAAATAAGTAAACACATATATATATATATATATATATATATATTATATATTCATATATATTCATTCACTGGCCATTCATTTAGAAAATGTAACTCCAAAAAGACAAGTAACACTATTTAGGATTTTGGCTAATCATTCCTGTAGCTTCTTGGCTAAGCTAGCACTGTGACGCAGTTCCACCAAACACATAAGTAATATATAAAAACGGAGAGATTACATACCTTTCCCGTGGAGGAAGTTCAACATCCGAGTCACTACTGTCCGGATCCAGGTCTGGCTGGAGAAGATCTTCATCATCCGAAGAAGAGTCATCTGGTATGATCATAGCTATCACCAGCTAGCATCTCTTGCAGCTGCTCTGTGGTGAAGCTCTCCCTTCTGGCTGCGTAATGGAGCCGGAGCGGGCGTAGTTTATACTACACAGGATCATATCTTTGAAACCCATTGGTCGATTTGGGTGATTGACACCTTTTCTGAACCGTTAGAGCCAATAGAATCGAGTGACAGTTAGTAAGTCCCGCTAAACACTTACGTCAAGTAGAGAGAGGTTTGCGTAAACAGCATGTGATACAGCATTAGCTCCGGACTGCGAAACTTTATACCTACTCTGCTGCCATGAATGTAATGATAGATTATGAGGAACAATTCTAAAGTGACTAAGAGACATTGGATTAACTTTAAACAGCGTTTTTATTCCTTTGAACAAGAGCTTTGATCACAAAACAGAAACGGTAAGACATCATAATTATTGTTATGGTTTTGAAAACTGCTGTTTTTTTTCTTCTCTGTTCTGGCTGCTAGCTCAGTAAGTCTGTGTCCTACAGTCATGATAGTTGTAACACAAATAATCTGTAGAGTATCAGCTTTCAGATGATATATAGTTTGTGCAGAAAATATTAAGTTGTAAAGATCGTTTTTGCTAGTTAGCACCGGAAGTAGCATCTGCCCGTTTTAGCTAAGGGCTAATGCTAACGCTTCTTGTGAGACTTGTGTTTTGTTTCTGTAAAAATGGTTCGTATTGTCAGTTTGCTGAGATTCTTATCGTTAATCTGGTAGAACACATTAATAGGTTTTTAAATATTAAGATGCCCTGTGGCACAGTGTCGGCGGGGACCTTCAGGCTTAACAGGTTAAACATTACGTACATGGCTAATGTTGGGCTATAAAGCATCTACAGCACGGTCACATGACTTCACATCACCACGGCTAAGCTAAAGGCGGCTAATGTTTTTTCGTTTCATTTCAACACTTTTTTCAATTTAAATCCACCAGTGGGGTATTTACATGTTATGTCGTAGAATAAAAATCTCTTCAGCTTGTGTTGACGTCAGACCTTATTTCAGGCTAACAACCAAAACCACACTCAAGAAACCATTGACTTTAAGATGAGGGAACAGGAAGTGGTACAATGCTAAGTTATTGCCGCGCTTTAGCACTCGTTTCTGCACCGTGGACACAAATTGGGAAACGATTGTCACAGCGCATTGGTGTCTTCGCATTACTCATGAGCAGAGGTCGCGTTAACCGAATATATTCCGTTTATGACGAAAACAATTTAACAATGATGGAAAAATCTGAAAGCAGTCATTCTGACGGATATATTAGAACAAACTCAGAACAGTGCCAAAGTTTCCCAGCAGCAGGGCTCCGGTGTAAAGCCGTTATGTCGTTTCCAGACCTAACATTGCCGAAAAAATCATTGATATGTCTGGGAGTTTATGCTTTACGCTGTGGCACGCTCCTGCGAGGTGCAGTGGGCACGCATAACACGGCATAACACCGGTGTTGTGCCAAATTATGCACCCCTTGTCACGGCAATGCACATTTTAAAATGAAACGTTTACACCTTAAAACGATGCTTAAAACAAAAAGTAAACGTCCAGGTTTTTTTTAATGGGTAATGTTCAGACTGTGAGTCGTCCACACAGCGGCGTGTGTTGACGCTTGCTGGCGGGCGTGTCTGACACTCGAACAACAACCAATCACATGAATCTCCCGCCCCTGACACACAAGCAGAGGTTTGATTGGCTAGAGCTTGTACTGGCATATGATTCGATTGGCTGACACTTCTGCCGAGGCGTCAAAAGTTGAACATTGCTCAACTTTTGCAGCGAGCCCCGCCAGCGACGCTCCACATCGCTTCCCACGATGCAGTTCGGCTAAAAGTGACGTCACCCCATTCGTAGTGAATGGGCAGAAACGTTGGAAGCTTCAACGCACGCCGCTGTGTGGACGGGCCGTTAGTGGTAGCTCAAGTCTTGATACTTCTGTTTAAACTTTTCGCTCCGTATATTGATGGTTGGGGTGTTCCAATATACGTTGGTCAGGGGGACATTATTTGTTGACGCACAGGTGGCCGGAGGGGACGACATGAGGCAAGGGATCAGCTACCACTAAACGATTCACAGTCTGAAAATTACCATAGAAAAAACCCTGGATGTTTACTTTTCATTTTAAGGTCTAAATGTTTCATTTAGAAATGCGCGTTCCCGTGACACGGGGTGCATTTCACGGTGGGGGTGCATCATTTGACACAACACATGCGCGAACAGTTCACAAGCCCCCCCTAAGTAAGTAGAAGTACTGTTAGAAATTAAAATCAATGTTGATATGGCGTAATTTGAATTAAATACACTATTTAATTTAAATCAGTTTTATTCTGAAAAACCCGAAGTTCACTAACTATTAACTTAATAATTGTATTCTGAAAATTATTCACTTCCGGTTAGCATTAGCATGTGGCGAAATGTTGCATTTTCAAACCGTGAATCGAAGGTGAAATGACATGTGATGTTGTACACTGAGCACACTGGGATTAGCACACATTTATTGCCGCTGAATAACGTTTATTAGGGAATGTTTTAATTACCACAGACACCAGAATGATGTAATTTAACAACAGAAAAAGGCAGGAATTACATTGGACCCGCCCCCCGACGACGCCGGCCAATAGGAGAAAACCTCAGATGACAACAGGAAGAGCAAGCCAAGAATAGACCTCTTCTACCTGCTGACCTAGGCTGATCGGTCAGATGCAACCCTGTCTCCTAAAACTTACATTCCCACAGAACTAAACTGCATTCTCAATTACGTTAAGCAAGAAACGTATTTTCTCCCACATTCTAGAAGATATGTAGAAAATAAACGTATTTGAGATACGTTCGTTATGAACGTATACGTTTATTTTCTACATATCTTCTAGAAGCATATTTACTCTCATCTATTATTCAAAACCATTCTATTTATTCTAACGTAAATTACATGCCAGTGTTTTATGTTTTTATTTTAAATCGTATAATGTCGGACTTTTTTTCCCGTCTGTGAGGAAAATAAATGGGGCTTAGAGCCTCAAAATACTGATATCTGTATTTTTTTAAATCTTTTTTTCCTTATTTACTCAAAAATAACACACAATTATCCTTGTTTTTATTTATTCGTTGAATTCTATAATCTTGGGCTTTTTAGCCGTAAATAAAGTCACCGGAAACAGACCTAGGCCTATAAGGGACATTTTGAGGATATACACAAACCCACTGAACAGATTACCCAAGATCTTCAGCTTGAAGCTCGTTGATTGGATGTTTAGCCGCAATGCATGTTGGGATATGATGTTAATGCGATATGATATCCGAAACAAATAAAAAAAAATAATAATACTTTATTCCGAGTGTTCTTGCTTTTCTCTTTGGAAGTCATCACATAACGGCATTGTAATACACAGTTCGGCTGCATTAAATATTTCACATCTGCTGTAGTTCTTTATTTATAGAGCCCTGTTGAGAAGACTTCTGGACAAACAGGAGAACAATTAAACCACACCTTGCATTTCTTTTCATAAAATACGTCTCCTTGCAGTATCAACACTAATTCACGGTGAACCATCAGATCCTCCTTCGCACTCTCCAAGAACTTGGAGTATCAGGCTCTGCACTTTCCTTCCTCACCTCATACCTCAAAGACCGCACCTACAGGGTAACTTGGAGAGGGTCCGAGTCTGACCCTTGTCAATTAACTACAGGGGTCCCTCAGGGCTCTGTTCTTGGTCCTCTCCTCTTCTCCCTGTACACAAACTCGCTCGGATCTGTCATTAGCCCGCATGGTTTTTCATACCACTGCTACGCTGTCGACACCCGATTAATTCTGTCCTTCCCCCGCTCAGAGACCCAGGTCGTCGCACGCATCTCTGCTTGTCTAGCAGACATCTCTCAGTGGATGTCTGCTCATCACCTCAAGCTCAACCTTGACAAAACTGAAGTGCTTTTCCTTCCGGGAAAAGATTGTCCCTCTCTTGACCTGACTATCAACATCGGCACCTCTGTTGTTTCCCCGACTCAGACTACAAGGACTCTGGGTGTGATCCTAGATAACAACCTGTCCTTCACTGCAAACATCGCTGCTACAACCCGTTGCTGCAGATACACGCTTTTCAACATCAGGAAGATACGCCCCCAGCTGACCCAGAAATCGACGCAGGTTCTGGTCCAGGCTCTCGTCACCTCACGCCTAGACTACTGCAACTCCCTCCTGGCTGGTCTCCCTGCATGTGCCATCCGACCTCTGCAGCTCATCCAGAATGCAGCGGCTCGTCTGGTCTTCAACCTTCCTAAATTCTCCCACACCACTCCGCTCCTCCGCTCCCTCCACTGGCTTCCAGTAACCGCTAGAATTCACTTCAAGACACTGGTGATTGCTTACCATGCTGCGAATGGATCTGGCCCTTCCTACATCCAGGACATGGTTAAACCGTACACCCCAGCACGTGCACTTCGCTCTGCATCAGCCAAACGACTCGCTGCACCCTCTCTGCGAGGGGGGACCCAAGTTCCCATCAGCAAAAACACGTGGGTTTGCTATCCTGGCTCCAAAATGGTGGAATTAGCTCCCCATTGAAATCAGGACCGCAGAAAGCTGACACACCTTGCGGCGCAGACTGAAAACTCATTTCTTTCGACTCCACTTCGAGCGATAGAACTACTAACAAAGAACTGCTAACAGAGCACTTATATACTAATAAAGGACTGGCTTATCTAAAGCCAGTTGAGTAGCACTTGAAACGATTGGCTCTTTGAAACCTGATGTTCTTATATGATTCTGTTTTCTTCAAGGCTTTGGATAAAAGCGTCAGCTAAATGCAATGTAATGTAATGTAATGTAATGTAATGTAATGTAATTCGGCTGACTTTTATATTTGATCCAATTGGTAGATAGGTTACATTTACACCATAACGGTGCACAACTGATAGAAAAGGACTGATGTTCTTTGAATATAAGAATGTAAAAACTGAGTTGAGAGAATAGTCAGGGAATTTGGGTGATGGGAGACACATCTATGGAATCACAATTTCAATAGCTTACCATTAAATGACGGATATGCCTTTCTGTCTGTGATGTTTTACAAATCAGATATTAATGTGTAGAAGTAAAACATGAGAAATAGTATAGCAATATCCTATAACATTATGTAAAAACATGAATAAAACGACACATCTTCAGATGTTATACATACATAAGTGTCCTAATACAAAGTTAATATTAGTATGCTGTGTGTACCTTGTGTGCACCGCCTAGTGGTTAAAGCACGTTATTGAATTATTTTTGTTGAATAATGTTATTTGATGAAAAAAATATTAAGAGTACATACTTTCATAGGGGGAAAGTAGAAGATCTGTGATATAAATATAGAATATAAAAAATCAAGAAGATACTGTAAGTGATCTCTACAATAAAACAGTTTAGTGCACGATGTACAAAGATATTAATAGGAGGATGTGCAAAACAGACAAACTAATTAACCTCTATTTAAACATTAAATAATACTTTAGGTTAAGGTCTTCTTTCAAATAAGAAAAAGACGTTGGGGGTATCTATCTACAGATAAATATTAAGCCTGACAAAGTACTTAACATCTAATGTATTGCTTTCCTGCAATGTTAACAATGTTGAAGCACTTATTTTAACTGATATTATACACATTAATTATACTCTTATGTAGATAGCATAAGAAATGTGCAGAATTTGACAGTTTAATGGTGGAGGTACACACATATTGATAGATGTCTTGTAATTAACTATTAAATAACGAGTAATTAATACACTTGATAGAGATCTGCAGATAAATGTTTAGTCTTCTCAAGCACCAACTATCAAATATCTCGCCTGATTGTTGGCACTTAACAATCACCTTTCCCTGAATTGTACTCAGGTGTAACTAAAGTCTGCTTTAAAGGTTGTTTATATTTCATATCATTAATCAGAATCTGCAGAGTTACTAAAGTAAATGTAGTGGAGTAAAAATACCAGGTTAACCTCTGAATTGTAGTGGAGCAGAATATGTTGCCCATTATGGATACAAGCGTAGTAATTACATGTTTTAAATGTGTACACACCAATGTGTTTCCTATCGCCTAAACCTCCAGGGCTGTACACAGTTTAATACTGTCAACTTCTAATTTTTGGAAAAACGAAAACGTCTTTTAAAACTACAATTCCCAGTAGAGACGTGCCATAGAGAACATGTTGCAAAACACAATAGCCAGCATGTGTAGTTCTGGGGGGGCGTTCGAGTCCAGTTTGGAATTGTCTGCCGTGGTTTCGTTCCATTTCAAAGAGCTTGACGCTCGGCGTAACCTTGTCGCACTGCCACTCCAACATCCAATCACAGAGCTTGAAGATTAATCACGGGGATTGTCAACGGGACAGTAGTCCCAAACGATAGCTGGGGATTATGGGTAGTGTAGTGTCTTCGGCCATCCTAAACTGAAATGTTTTTCGGATATCATATCGCATTAACAACACCACATCTGACGTCACAGAGATCTTCTGTTACTGTCCTTTCTTCTTAGAGGAAGTACAGAAACACGTAACTGGATTTGTTTTAATGTTTGAGGTGCAATAAACAACACAGCAGCTTGTTGGCATGTTAAAAACTATTATCTTCTGCCTCGCTCATGAGAGTAACAGCTGGCAAAATGACAGCTACTGATTTCAAATGTGTGCTCTAAAATTATATTTATAAATGACTATTATCATTATTATAAGCAAGACAATAAATAGCAAAGATATGTAGAAAATAAACGTATTTAAGATACGTTCATAACAAACGTAACGTGGGAGAAAATATGTTTCTAGAAGATATGTAGAAAATAAACGTATTTGAAATACGTTCATAACGAACGTAACGTGGGAGAAAATACGTTTCTTGCTTAACGTAATTGAGAATGCAGTTTAGTTCTGTGGGAACGTAATATTTAGGAGACAGGGTTGTCGGATGAGGAGAGCGCCTCCACTCGCACATTTCATTTTGTACACCACCGCATCTTTTGTGTAATTAAATGCTGTTAACTTTTATAAGTTTCCCTTGACTCTTTTCAGTCTCTCCTGCCTTCAGGGTTCTAGAATACACTAACAGTACTCAGATCTTGTTCTTGAGTAAAAGTAGAAGTACTCAGATCACGTACTTGAGTAAATGTACTTAGTAACTTTACACCACTGGGTCTTCATGAAAAAAATACAGTTTTTACTCCCGTTCTTTGCCTCTAAATGTCCTGGAGCCCACCAGCTATTCTCACATACTTGCAGCCATGCATGCATTGCTCTCCTTACTCTTTTAGCCAGACTTGTTGTCTCCTGTACTAATCTAACCCTCTTGAAGATGCACTGATGCATTTGCTCTGAACTTTGTTCCTCTTGCTGCCTGGTTGCAAATGGGTTTTGGCTGGGACCCCCTGTTCCAGTTCTCCGTGGGTGTGCCAGCCCGAAAGTGGATGTGAACTATGGGGAGACGCTGTGGCTGATTAGGCCATGTCCTGCAGCTGTCATTAGCACACAGTGGAGACACTCAGCTTAATGGGGGAGACACATCCAAGCTAATTGCCTCAATTTGGATGAAGCCCTGTGACAGCTCGCTGGTGAGGAAGGGCACACACAAGGTCAATTGTCCTGCGCCTGAATGCTAAACTCATTTCTGATGTGTTATGATTGACCGCGTAGACACTAATGAACAATGAAGGGTCATTATTTCAGGGTTCAGGGAGTACAGAAACCGCGGCGGAGCACAAGGAGCCCGTTTTCCGCCTCAACGCACTGAGCTCGGCGGGCGAAATCATATCATTTAACTTTCGTCACTCCAACGTCAGGCGCTGTCATTTGGAAAATGAGCGGCGATGAAGTGATTCCCAGGGCTTCCTTTCTCTTGTGAAACATTTACAAAGCAGACAACGTCATCAAAACGTACCAGCAGGACTCTCAGCTCCAACAAGACGCATTCACAGACGCAATAGTGCACGTCATTTCTCAACAAAGTACAATTACAATTATTAAAAAGGAAGAGAATCATTACGTAAAGTACAAGAAGAACATTGGACCAAAACATGGCTGAATAAAAGCGGTTCTTTGAGCTTGAATACATGGAAAGTATTGACGATTTTAACAGCCAAACAGACGTAATCAGGTGCATGTCGATGATTAAAACCAAGAGAGAACATTAATGGAAAGTCCCAGAAAAAAAAATTCAGTATTATACCCTTCAGTATTCTTCCATGCAGGTATTACTTCAAATGGCTCCAGAAATAGTCAAGAATATCTCCCCAAAGTAGAAAAATAGAAAAAGAAGACACACAAATGTGCGTCATTTCTCGACAAAGTACAATTTCATCATTAAAAATCAAGAGACTCATTACGGAAAGTACAATAAGAATATTAGGTCAACAAATGGCCAAATAAAAGCAGTTCTTTGAGCTTAAATACATGGAAAGTCGTGCCAAAGTAAAGCAACAAAAACACTGCTTTATCAGCTATAAATACAGTTGTATACCCTTCAGTCTTCTTCCATGCAGGTATTACTTCAAATGGCTCCAGAAATAGTTGTGCCTATCTCCCCAAAGTAGAAAAATAGACACAAAAGTGCACGTAATTTCTGGACAAATTACAATTTCATTATCAAATATCATGATGGAAAGTACAAGAAGAAATTCGGACCAAGAAATGGCTGGATAAAAGCAGAAAGCTTGAACAGTTGGCAAGTCGTGACGATGTAAGGAGTCAAAGAGACGTGATCAGGTGCATTTTGCTGATCAAAACCAAAAGAAAACAATTAATGGAAAGTCCCAGATAAACCCCACACCAGAATTTAACCGACAATTACCAACCGATGGAAAGTCGTGACGATGAAAAGCAACAAAAACCTTTTCCATTTTTCTGTCCCAATGAAAGTCAGGAGAACATCTTAGAGCAGGGGGGTCAAACTCAATCTCATCACGGGCTACATCAGCATTATGGTTGAACTCAAAGGGCCGGTTGTAATTTTAAGACTATATAAAAATACATATACAAATATTTAATATAAAATAATGTTTCATATTACATTATTGCTCTGCATTGGATTATTATCGAATAGGGTAAAAACTTCATAATTAACTACGTCTGAAAGCAGAAGTCTAGGGCAAATAATTGCAAGTCTCTTCAGTGAGAATGTCACAAAATGATTTAAAAAGAAAAGCCAAATTCTGGAAAAACAAAAAGTGAAATTTCGGAGGGAAAAAAAGTACATTTTGAAAAAAAAACAACATTTAAAAGAAAATCTACTTCTGAGAAAAAGACAAATTCTAAGAAAAACGGCATATTTTGAATTAAAAAAGTCAAATTCTGAGAAATCTAATTTGAGATGCATTGTGGGACATGTAGTTTATGGGCAATGTGCTTCTGTAAAGTAGCATGTAACCTTATAATAAACATATTATATTCTTTGCAAGCTCTTATGGGGCCACATAAAATGAAGTCGCGGGCCGGATTTGGCCCCCGGGCCTTGAGTTTGACACCCCTGTCTTAGAGTCTTCTTCCATGCAGGTATTTCTTCCGACGGCCCCAGAAACAGTTGGGTATACCTCCCCAAAGTAAACGAAATAGGAACGTTTCTGAAATTGGAAGATATCTAGATATGAGTTTTGTTGTAATGAAGTGGATATAAGGGAATATAATGGAGACGACCCAAGGCGGATTCAAACACACAATAGCGAGCGTAATTTCACGACAAAGTACAATTTCATTATCAAAAAATTGAGAACAACATTGGACCAAAATGTATAAATCATAAGCAGACTGCCAGCTAGAACACATGGCAGTTTATGACGATGTAAGCAGTCAAAGAGATTAATCAGGTGCATTTTCAGGAGAGAAAACATCAATGGTAAATTCCAAAAGAACCCTGGATGTCAATCTTTGAAGCTATAATTATTATAACATTTCTGATCATCAGTACCAGAAAGTGGTTCGGAAAGAAAGTTGATTTTTAACGGTTGGCTGATCACACTCAAGAAATGTCACGAGGGCTCGGAGTCATCTACCAGAAATATTGTGACTTAATCGTGAAAAGCATTAAGTCCTAAAACCCGAAATAGATGAAACGTGTAAGAATTATAAACCACAGAGATTATTTTCTGTCGTAATCCAAAATACAATGGAGAAATCCCATTGGCTTTTTGTGTAGGGAACCAGGGAGATGCTGCCTTCAGGGTCGGTCTATTAATAATAATACTAATAATAATAATACATGCTTTACAGAAAATCAGAACAGAAAACAGTACAATAAAAACAAAAAACATAAACAGTGGGGCGGGTGAAGAAGTGAGTTTTGAAGTAGAAAGTACAGGTATTTGGGTTCAACATGTGAGAAGTAGAAAGTACAGGTATTTGAGTTCAACATGTGAGAAGTAGAAAGTACAGGTATTTGGGTTCAACATGTGAGAAGTAGAAAGTACAGGTATTTGAGTTCAACATGAGAGAAGTAGAAAGTACAGGTATTTGGGTTCAACATGTGAGAAGTAGAAAGTACAGGTATTTGAGTTCAACATGTGAGAAGTAGAAAGTACAGGTATTTGGGTTCAACATGTGAGAAGTAGAAAGTACAGGTATTTGGGTTCAACATGTAAGGAGTAGAAAGTACAGGTATTTGAGTTCAACATGTGAGAAGTAGAAAGTACAGGTATTTGAGTTCAACATGTGAGAAGTAGAAAGTACAGGTATTTGAGTTCAACATGTGAGAAGTAGAAAGTACAGGTATTTGGGTTCAACATGTGAGAAGTAGAAAGTACAGGTATTTGGGTTCAACATGTAAGAAGTAGAAAGTACAGGTATTTGAGTTCAACATGTAAGAAGTAGAAAGTACAGGTATTTGAGTTCAACATGTGAGAAGTAGAAAGTACAGGTATTTGAGTTCAACATGTGAGAAGTAGAAAGTACAGGTATTTGGGTTCAACATGAGAGAAGTAGAAAGTACAGGTATTTGAGTTCAACATGTAAGAAGTAGAAAGTACAGGTATTTGTGTTCAACATGTGAGAAGTAGAAAGTACAGGTATTTGAGTTCAACATGTGAGAAGTAGAAAGTACAGGTATTTGAGTTCAACATGTAAGAAGTAGAAAGTACAGGTATTTGAGTTCAAAATGTAAGAAGTAGAAAGTACAGGTATTTGGGTTCAAAATGTAAGAAGTCAAAGTAAAAACTCGTCAGAAAAATAAGTAGTGGAGTAAAGTACTGATACCAGAAACATGTACTTAAGTACAGTAACAAAGTGTTTGTAGGCTACTCCATACTTAGGTGAAGTGAAGAGACGTGTGGGAGCTGATCGGCTTCGTGCCTCCGCCCAGACACACTGGAGACTCTTCAACAAAGACAGGAGAGGAGACGACATGCGAACGCAACACACTAATGACCTCCATCACACACAGGAGTCCTTCAGATCACATCAGATCACGTTTACTGACACGCCGTACTTTACACGCATGTTCACGTAACCCCACCAACACGGGGGAGCGGGGATACATATGGGGAATAAAAAGTGAAATATAAGAGAGATGAACTAAATTAAAGTTAATATTAAGAAATAGATGTTATGGTAAAGATATAAAGACATAATAA
Source organism: Champsocephalus esox (assembly GCA_036324585.1). Classification (NCBI taxonomy): domain Eukaryota; kingdom Metazoa; phylum Chordata; class Actinopteri; order Perciformes; family Channichthyidae; genus Champsocephalus; species Champsocephalus esox. The sequence goes on from CM070497.1 coordinate 38,149,684, forward strand.
ATATGAAACCACTAATTATCCATACCTCCATTGAATTTAAATCCTATAAAACAATTACAAAAATGACTGTAATACTAATACTACAACCACTGCTAATAGTACTTTCCTAGTGCTAGCCATACTAATAATAATATTTATATATATTTTTGTAATATTGTTTTTTTTTAGGAAAATGTATACGATATGTTTGCATGATTTTTGTCTTACTGTTTTAATAAATGAAAATATAATTTTTTAATTCTCACAATAAATAATGATGGTTTTACTTATCCATTTATATTTACATGTTTAAATGTACATTGTATTTATTTGTATTACTTTGTTTATTAAATCAAAATGTAATTTACAAATAAGAATACAATTCATATTTGGTATTTTCTGATTTCATATTACTAAAATATAAATTGCTTGAGATTAAAAGCGTTATATATAATATATATAATAAAAATATCAAAATGATTTAAATATATCCAATTATTTTCATCAACAAACAAATAAAGTTTCAGTTTATTAATATTGATGTTATTTTAAGAGCAAAATACGCCCCGTATTTACAGGTAAGAGAGTAAAGTATGATTTAGAACAGGTTATAAATACAATTTGAAAACATATATGTGTAACAAAAGCTTGTTTTACCACCATGATCGATCATCATTACATTTAAATTGAAGGTAATAATAAAAAAATAAAAAAGACAATGATTGAATGTGTCTTTTAGGACAGGCATCCAGAACAGTTGGGATGAACGTTTAAAGCACACTTCATTTTCCAAGAGTTGGGAAAGACGACAGGAAAACAGCGATAAACCGGGAGGATTGCAATTAAAACATAGATCGCAGAAGTTCCAGTTATTCCTAAAATTACCCAGAGTTCATAGGTAGTGGGTTTTAACACAACAGGAAGACCTGAAAACAAATAGAACACAAGAGGAAGAAGAGAGAGCGATGTTGTTCCTCGCTGCCCTTCTCCAACATTTGGGAAAGATGGCGACAAAGCCGAGAGGAGAAACTGCAAAGTCAACGTTGTTTAATTGCAATCTCAGCAGTTCAAATATAATGTGTACTGACCAACCAGAGGACCTCCAGTCAGAACCAGTATGAATGTAGATCAATTAAAAAACTAAATTATAATTCCGACTTTTGGGAAAAACGGCAAAATAAACGAAATTAAAACACTATTTTTCATGCAGTTTTTCCTCCTTTAATTGCAACAAGACGCTGATTTCAGAAGCTCAGATACACAATATAATTCATCTTAAAAAATGATCTTGATGAATTAATGATTTGAAGGTTCAAACCCCTCTGCAGTCAGCATGTCGTTGTGTCCCTGAGACGCTTCAGCCCAAAGTGCTCCTGTGGGGATCGGCCTCAGTGCTGAGTGTGTGAGTCGCTTTGGATAAAAGCGTCTAACAAGTGACTTGTCATGTGATGTAATTTAAAAAACGCTTAATTTTCCAACATTTGGGAACAAGATGTTTTCAATTTCCACACGGCATCTATTGCACGTCTGTCCGTCCTGGGAGAGGGATCCCTCCTCTGCTGCTCTCCCTGAGGTTTCTCCATGTTCCCTTTAAACTGTGGGGTTTCCCAGGAAGTTTTTCCTTGTACGATGTGAGGGTCTAAGGACAGAGGGTCTGAGGACAGAGGGTCTGAGGACAGAGGGTCTAAGGACAGAGGGTCTAAGGACAGAGGGTGTCGTATTGTCATACTGATATTCTGTACACACTGTGAAGTCCACTGAGACAAATGTAACATTTGTGATATTGGGCTATAAATAAACATTGACTGATTGAGATGGCCGGAGAGGAAAACTGCAATAAAATCATGCAACAAAAAGACTTTGTGCAGTTTTCTCTCTAATAACTTCCTTTAAAACGCTGATCTCAAAAGCTCAGATACAAAGTATAACTAATACTGCAAACTAATCTTGATTTTCCAGCATTTGGGAAAGATGGCAACGAAGCCGGTCAAAAACGTGTTTTAATTGCAATTAAAAAAAGTGCATCTCAGAATCTTGAATCGAAATATAATGTGCATTGAGCCTCCAGTCAGAACGTTGATCAATTAAGACACAATGCAATCTCCAGCATCTGGGAAAGAAACACGTTTTATTGCAGTTTTTCCTCGTGTAACACTCGTGTCTCTTAAGGTGTCCAGTTGTTGGGTTGTAGGGGACACAATAGGAAGGCGAGGAAACGAAGAACAAAAGAGGAAGAGGAGGAGCGGCGTTTCATTCCTTGCCCTTTTCCAACATTAGGGAAAAGCCCAAGAGGGAACCGGCAAAGAAAACGTGCAATTAAAACACTTATGTGCAGTTTTTCCTCCTGTGATTGAGGCGCTGCTCTCAGAAGGTCACATAGAACACTAAAATAATCTTGATTTTCCAACAATCGGGAAAGTTAGGAGGAAGGAAAGAGGAAAGGAGAGCGCCGTATTTCCCGCGTGATGAAAACATGCATTTCAAACTCGTTCTTTCTGCACATTTTCCCTCTCTAATTGCAACGACGACGCTGCTCTCAGAAGCTCCTTCTCGTCTTCTGGAGGTACCCGGACCTGAAAGCAGTTATTGGGTTTCTGAAGGAAACGACAGGAAGACAACAAAAAACACAAAGCTGGGAACAAAGGAGGAAGAGGAGGAGCGGCGTGTTGTTCCTCGCTGCCCTTTTCCACTCTGGAACACCACTGGTGGCACGTTCAACCGCTGAAGCTGACAGCCAATCGCCTCGCCCCGTCTGCCCTGTCACCCTGCATCATTGGGGTCAAAGGGCGCTGTGCCTCCCAATTAACGAACCAGCGAATCTCCCCGTTAAACTCCCGTAAGCTCCCACAATGCACCAGGAGGCAGGTGGGGAAGCGTCTCACACCTGAGGATCTACTTTCTGCTTCTCCGGTCTTTTCTCCAAAGTGTTTTAACTTTATTTAAAACCGTGTAATAAGCGCCCCTGTTCCCTTTCCCTTTCCCCCCTCGGTGATAACTGTTCACCCTTGTAATCAGATCATGCCTGCTGAAGGGTCAGGAACAAAACCATGCAAATTCTAATTAAATGCGCAGCGTTGGGCCGGGCCTCCGTTTGATCGCCGAGGCCTTTCATAACCCCTAATGGCTCCTGACAGCTCCTTCCAACAGATTCTGTGACAAACTTCTCGATTAGAAACCGGGGATTGTGGGGCGGGGACGGGGGGGTTGAACTTTGCTTGCTCCTGGTCGTCGGCCTTGGCTCCAGGTCTGTCAAACAATCCAAATCAATGACCCAATTGACCACTGGTCCCCTTGTTGATAACCTCAATGAGCTCTATGTTACCATTCACGTTGTCCGGGGGCTAGATGCCGATAGCATTTTATGGTAATTAAACACTCCTTTGGTGCTTTGAATACAAACACTGGAACGGGGAGAGGGGGGGGGTGCAGGTGCAGGGAAAGGGTTTGTTAAAATGGGGGTATGACCGCGGGACTTTCCCACCAACGTGGCCCGGCGCCACCGACGCACTCATTAGGTCATTACAATAAGGAAGAGGGCATTTTTTTGTTTTATTAAAAATCTCATTAATCCCCCAACAAAAGGCCCGGGCTGACCTCATTGGTGCCCCTGTTATCTGAATATGCCTTTCATATAATGGAGCGTCTAATTGCAGCTCGGCGCCGAGCGGCTTCTCCCTCGAGTCTCGACCCGAACGGGCAGCGTTTGGTGAGCGAAGAGTGAAAGAGGAGTGAAAAGAGAGCTAAAGAGAAGCGGCCCCCCCGCGGAGAACACTGACCTAATGGGAAAAAGTGCTTCACGCCACCGGGGGAGAACTGGGACGTCCACAGGTGGGACGCGACGCCCGGGGCCTTATCTTTAATGACATAGTGATTCAAACAGAAATACTAGAGAGATAAATGTCTTTAAAATCATAAAATAGGAAATATTTCACAACTTAAATACAATTCAATTTAAAAATACAAAATGTTCTTTTATTTACATTTTCAAATAAAATACGTGATTAAAATAAATTAACAATAACATATGTAAATGTCTACAACCTAAAACAATGAAATTAGTTAATAAAATAGAATAACAATTTAAAAACTGAAATAAAAATCATGAAATTGGAAAATATTTTACGATTAAAATACAAATTAAGGGAACAAATTAAATAAGAAAACATTTTACAAAAAATATGTTCATATATTTAATTTTCTTAAATTTAGACGGACATGACACCAGGGGCGATATATTTAATAATATACTGGTGGTAATCTGATGTAAACTCTGACATCTGACTCCAGGGATAAAGGTCATTAAAATCATAAAATAGGAAATATTTCACAATTTAAATACAATTACATTTAAAAATAAAATACGATAACATTTTACAAAAATATTTTCTTTAATTTAACTTTTTAAATATGTGATTCATAAATTAACAATTAAATGTGATACATTTAACAACCTAACACTATAAAATAAGTCAATGCAAATCATGAAATAGTATAACAAGATAACTTAAATACAATGAAATAAAAAGTCAAAGAAATATATAACATCAAATTAAAAATGGTTTAAATTTAACAAAAATACAATAATAATAATTTGAAAAAGTAAATTAGAATACAAGATAAATAAATGAAAGAAATAAATTAACAAAATAGAAATGAATGCAATAAAAAAAAATAGGGCTAACATTTTACAAAAATACCAAATTTGTTAAATAAATAAATATTATTAAACGTAAATAATGAAACATTTAATAAATTAACAAAAAATGTGAAAGATTTATAAAAACATTCTCATATATTTAAAAAAATACCCAAAAAGAATGAAAACTATTATTATAAAAACGACAGTAAATTAGGATATCATTTAACCACTAAATTACATATTTTTAAAGAGCAATTAAATACTGTAAATGACTGCAGGTCAATAATTATTGTATAGAAAGGATGACATTTACAAAATAAATCCAATAAAATAAGTTAAAAAAAATGAAGTTTTTAACCCTAAGGTTAAAAAGCCAGACGTCTAATCTAAAGATTCCCAGGATTTGTGGTTTGTCAGAGTGATGGGTGGGATCGGAGCAGCGTGTTCCCGCTGCACGACCACATCACTGGGAAACATCACGGAAGACTGTGTGTGTGTGTGTGTGTGTGTGTGTGTGTGTGTGTGTGGCCTAGCATTACTATACTTGTGGGGACCTAAATCTGTTTACATAGTCACGTGTGGGGACTCGCCGCCCTTATGGGGACAAAATGGAGGTCCCCATAAGGGATCATTAATTTTAGGGTGAAGACTTGGTTAGGGTTAGGGTTAGGCATGCGTTGGTTATGGTTAAGGTTAGGGTAAGTGTGTGTGTTTGTTTGTTTGTTTGTTTGTTTGTTTGTTGTTTGTTTGTGTGTGTGTGTGTGTGTGTGTGTGTGTGTGTGTGTGTGTGTGTGCAACACGTTCTCACTCCCATCCCGTCAAATATTGACAGACGGTCAGGGCCCCTCCCCGTCGCTATATTACGTACAGGGTACGCCCTGCCCGTCAGGCTTCTACGGGCAGGGCGTCCCATAGACCTTCATAGACCACGTGAACAACAACGATGGCCGACCTTCGTGTTATTCTCGTTGGAAAATGCCTATTTTAAAGTTCCTTTGGCCATTAAAATGCGTTTTGATGTCATTGTATGCAAGTAATGAGTTTTTATTTCTGATTATTTGTGCAGTACATGTACATGATGTTTAGTTTGCTAGTTATGACGAAGATTACTTCATGAATGCTAACGTTTTTTTGGTGGAAATGTGTTTTTTCACAGCAAAGTCACCCTCCGTACTTGGACTTATTGGGAGAATCTAAAGGCAAGAACATCCCAAATATTCATGTCGGTTTTTATTGTAGACCTTTAGTGTTGCCGTCTGTGAGGAAAGTACATGGGGCTCAGAGCCTCGTATTTTTAAAATCTGTATTTCCTTCTAATTTGTTATTCTTTTCAAAATAACACACTGTTATTTACTCACCAATAACACACAATTATCCTTGCTTTTATTTATTGGTTTAATTCCATAATCTCGTGCTTTTTTGGTGTCCGTCAGGAACTGAATTTCAAAATAAAAATAACCGGAAACAGACGTAGGCATTTCGAGCGATTACCCAATATCCTCAGCTACGCTGATTGGATGTTTTAGCCGCAATGCATGCTGGGATTAGGTGTTTATATTATATGAAATCCGGAAAACATTTTAAAAGAATAAAATAATACTTAATTCCGAGTGCTCTTGCTTTTCTCTTTGAAAGTCATCACATAACGGCATTGTAATACACGGTTCGGCTGCATTACATATTACAGATCTGCCGTAGTTCTTTATTTAGAGAGCTCTGATGAGAAGACCTTTGGAAAAACTGAAGAAATGGCGCCGAAACTGAATACTTGACGTGGATCATAAATATATCAACAATTAAAAAACATCTTCAATTTCTCTTCACACAATACGTCTCCTTGCAGTATCAACACTAATTCGGCTGACTTTTACATTTGATCTAATTCATAGATGGGTTATATTTACACCATAACGGTGCACAGCTGATATAAGGATTTGTAGTTTGTAAAGATATTACTGATTTTAATTGGATTGAATTTTGAATGTAAGAATGTAAATACTGAGTCTGAAATAGTATAGCAATATGCTGTAAAATTATGTGAAAGCATGAATAAAACTACACATCTTCAGATGTTGTACATAAGTGTCTGTGTGTACAAAGTTATTATGGCTGTGTGTTCCTTGTGTGCACCGCCTAGTGGTTAAAGCACGTTACTGAATTATTGTTTTTATGTGTTATATTTGATTAAAAAATATTAAGAGTACATATACTTTCATAGGGGGAAAGTAGAAGGTCTGTGATAGAAATATAGAATACAAAAAATCAAGAAGATACTGTAAGTGATCTCTACAATAAAACAGTTTAGTGCAGGATGTACAAAGATATTAATAGGAGGAGGTGCAAAACAGAAAAACGAATTAACCTTTATTTAAACATTAAATAACAGATTAATGTCTTCTTTTAAATAAGAAAAACACTTTGGGGGTATCTATCTACAGATAAATACAAAGTACTTAACGTCTAATATATTGCTTTCCTGCAATGTAAACTATGTTGAAGCACTTATTTTAACTGATATTATACATATGGATTATACTCTTATGTAGATAGCATAAGAAATGTGCAGAATATGACAGTTTAATGGTGGAGGTACACACATATTGATAGATGTCTTATAATGCACTGTTGAGGAACCTGTGACCCAAGTTTTTCATTCATTGCATAACTACACCATAGTTGTGTATGATATGTCAATAAACCTTTGAAAATCTTGAAAGGGATGTGCAAAATAGCCATAATATACAGTCTTTAATTAACTATTAGTAGAGAATAACGAGTAATAAATATACTTTATTACTTGTTTCCATTCATGTCAATTGCAGATACATGTTTAGTGTTCTCAAGCACCAACTATCAAATATCTCTCCTGATTGTTGGCACTTGACAATCACCTTACCTGAATTTTACTCAGGTGTAACTAAAGTCTGATTTAAGGATTGTTTATATTCCACATCATTAATCAGAATCTGCAAAGTAACTCAAATAAATGCAGTGGAGTAAAAATACCAGGTTAACCTCTGAATTGTCGTGGAGTAGAATTACAAAGTAGCAATGAGCTGTCATGTGGGTATATATTAATGCTGCGCATTATGGACACAAGCGATTTCCACCCATTTATTAATTATATGTTTTACATTTGATAACACCAATGTGTTTAATAATGACAACTTCTAATTGTGGGAAAAACGAAAATGTTCAGTAGAGACGTCCCATAGAACATTTTGCGAAACACAATAGCCAACATGTGTAGTTCTGGGGGGTGTTCGATTCCAGTTTTGGATAGTCTGGCGTGGTTTCGTTCCATTTCACACAGCTGTTTGACGCTCTGCGTAACCTTACGGGGACTGTAGTCCTAAACGATAGCTGGGGACTCTGGGTAGTGTAGTGTCTTCGGCCATCCTAAACTCAGAAATGTTGACAATCGCAATGAAGCTCGAAATGTCCCTTATAGGCCTACGTCTGTTTCCGGTTATTTTTATTTTGAAATTCAGTTCCTGATGGACACCAAAAAAGCCCGAGATTATGGAATTAAACCAATAAATAAAAGCAAGGATGATTGTGTGTTATTGGTGAGTAAATAACAGTGTGTTATTTCGAAAAGAATAACAAATTAGGACATTTTTTTTTAAAAATACGAGGCTCTGAGCCCCATGTGTTTTCCTCACAGACGGCAACACTAAAGGTCTACAATAAAGACCTACATTAATATTTGGGATGTTCTTGCCTTTAGATTCTCCCAATAAGTCCAAGTACAGAGGGTGACTCTGCTGTGAAAAAACACATTTCCACCAAAAAAACGTTAGCATTCATGAAGTAATCTTCGTCATAACTAGCAAACTAAACATCATGTACATGTACTGCACAAATAATCAGAAATAAAAACTCATTACTTGCATACAATGACATCAAAACGCATTTTAACGGCCAAATTAAACTTAAAATAGGCATTTTCCACCGAGAATAACACGAAGGTCGGCCATCGTTGTTGATCACGTGGTCTATGAAGGTCTATGGGACGCCCTGCCCGTAGAAGCCTGACGGTCAAGGGGTCCGCTGTCCGCAATGAAGGTCTATGGGACGCCCTGCCCGTAGAAGGGAGTGAGAACGTGTTGGTGTGTGCGTGTGTGTGTGTGTGTGTGGACAGGTACGTCACCTGTTAGTCCTGATTGAACTCCTCACCGTCTGAAGCTCATAATCGATTCAGATTTTTTCCTGAGCTCCTCGTTCTCCTCCTCTCTGACCTCGGCCCCCCTGCTGTGTCTCCAGGGGCCCTGGGGCCTCCAGACTCCCCCCCCCCTGCTGCAGCTCCTCCTCCACAGGAAAGCCCCCAGACTGACGCCCCAGCACCCCCCTCCACTTCCACTGCCTCGGAAATACCTGAAGGCCCCCCGAGTGTGCAGGCCGCTCATCTGATGTTCATTCAAACCTTTTAATCTTTGAGTCTTGCCACTTTATTCAGGGCTCTCTGCCTGAACTCAGATCAGCTGTGTGCAGATGTGGATCCCAAGGTTTAACATAATGGTACATGGCATCTAATTACATTTAAATAAATTAAATAACAATAAAATAGGATTCACTTTTAAAACTTGAACAAGTGAAAGTGTCGTATTCATGTTCTGTGCTAACTGTGAAGTCCACAGAGACAAATGTAACATCTGTGATATTGGGCTGTAAATAAACATTGATTGATTGATTGATTGGTTGATTGACTGGTTGATTGATTGATTGATTGGTTGATTGATTGATTGATTGATTGATTGTTGATTGACTGGTTGATTGATTGGTTGATTGGTTGATTGATTGGTTGACTGAAATGAAGCGACAATTTTATGAAAATAGAATACATTTTTAACAACTTACCTAAACAATTACTAAACACACTTAAAGGGATTTATAAAATAAAATAGGAAAACCTTATACATCCTAAAAACAAATCAATAAATTAGATTAAATTAGGGTAATATTTTACAAATAAAATGAAGTTAGAATTTAATTAAAATGTACAACATCAATAGAATTAAATACAAATAAAGTAGGGAAACATTTTATAACTTAAACATATAAAGAAATAAGTGATTTATACAAAATATATATTTTCTACCTAAAGAAAATGTAAAAATGTAAACATAAATAATAATAAATTAAGATTACTATTCAACATTAATAAATTATAAATATATAAAAAATAATGATATAAGCATACCGACTCTACCTGGACATTTAATTGTACCTACGGATCTCCCAGTAAAACAACCAGTAGAGTAAATCAGAGTTACAGTCATCAGGCTCCCTCTAGTGGTCAGACATGCACCCTGCACCACTAACTCATACACCTAAGAACAGATTAAACATGTTGGTTCCTCAGAAACTCCATCAACTTTTTAATATTGTAAATCCCGCACATGTTGCTCCATGCTGCCTCTTTTTAAATTACATCACATCACATGTCACTTGTTAGACGCTTTTATCCAAAGCGACTCACAGACTCAACACCGTGTTCAATCCCCACAGCAGCACTTTGGGGTGAAGCGTCTCAGGGACACAACGACATGCTGACTGCAGTGGGGTTTGAACCTGTGACCCCCTGATCCCAACACCAACACACTAGTCCACTGCGCCACATGCCACACGCGAAACACCAGCACAACTCTCCACTTTGACTATACATTTTAGTGAGCTCAGTTTTACATGTTTTGTGTAAATGTTGTCTTTATTTTGTATTTGTTGCAATCGTCTTAGCCTTGAGAATAGAACTATATTTGTTGCTATGTATTCTACTTTCTGAGTCTCATATGCACCACTTATACCAAAGCTAATTCCTCATATGTGTACTTGGTGATAAAACCCGTTACCTCCAAGAAGACAAAGTGAAAAGTGTCGCTCGATTTGTATCCGTGCCTTATTTGATATGTTCTGCCTTACTTAACTCAGGCTTTGATAAAGACATGTTTGATCTGTTCGGCCTTACCAACTCAGGCTTTGATAAAGACATGTTTGATCTGTCCTGCCTTACCAACTCAGGCTTTGATAAAGACGTGTTTGATCTGTTCGGCCTTACCAACTCAGGCTTTGATAAAGACATGTTTGATCTGTTCGGCCTTACCAACTCAGGCTTTGATAAAGACATGTTTGATCTGTTCGGCCTTACCAACTCAGGCTTTGATAAAGACATGTTTGATCTGTTCGGCCTTACCAACTCAGGCTTTGATAAAGACGTGTTTGATCTGTCCTGCCTTACCAACTCAGGCTTTGATAAAGACATGTTTGATCTGTTCGGCCTTACCAACTCAGGCTTTGATAAAGACATGTTTGATCTGTTCGGCCTTACCAACTCAGGCTTTGATAAAGACATGTTTGATCTGTTCGGCCTTACTAACTCAGGCTTTGGTGAAGATTTATATTTGATCGGATAAAACCTTTGATGGGGGACACGCTTAAGTAGGATCCTTAGAAACAGGGCGGGAGTGAAGCACCCCGTGGGGGACTTTTAAAGTGTCGTTGAGGCACCGGAAGCAAAGAAAAACCGAGCTAATAAAAGACCCTTAAAGTATCCTGGTCAAGAGAATCCTCTTTTCCGAACGCAGTTGTACATGAGAGACATGGCGTCCGTCTCAGGTCGATTAACCTAGGGTTAGGGTTAACCCTAAGTGACCGAATGACTTTTATTTTAATCATAAATGTTGTGTTTTTCATCCAATGTGTTATCCTCCACACTAAGCCCAAGTGCCAAGTGACAATCAGATTTACTCAGGACTGTTTCCACTCGGACTTTATTACAGCAGTTTGGTTTCCATGGTAGCGCGTCTCTAAATCAAATCAAGTTTTATTTATACAGCACATTTCTAAACGATGTTTGGTGGAGCCAACGTCCCTTACGTAATAAAAACAGCCTACAGTAGAGACGCTTTACAGCAAATACAACAACACAGATTGTTCAGCATATCAGGGTGAGGAAAACGACAGCTCTCGTAGCGCTCGCAGCTGAAAGTCTGAGAGGGTGAGGCAGATCGTCACAGAAAACAGAACAAGACTCGACAACTCGACCCTCTGCTCACTCCTCTGCTGTGAAACAGGTCCAGCCCACAGACGCTCCACCAAGGACGGTGCTACAGGCCGCAAGGCAGTGCACTTTCAACTACAATAAGCATGTTAATGTTAATCTAACAGCTCCGGCGATCCACGAGCACTAGACTTTCTCTGTTCAGAGCAGTTTCGTCTGCTTGTTCAATATAGGAACCAATGCATTCTGTTTCTGGTCAAATGAAGAAGAATAGTGCAGCAGATCTACACAGCTAGCTCGCTAGTTAGCATTATTAACGTCAGCTATGTATGTACATTTTCAAGTTCTGCTTGAAAGCAAGTTCCTGCAAACTGTTCAAACAAACGCTTCAACTTGTACCATTTATAATCTGTATGTTTGAATATGGATCTTAAATCGGCTTGACGTTGAAGCAGCTGCAGTTCCTTTAAGCATAACGTTAGCATTTTGCTTCTGGCAACTATATTTATGATTTGAAAATTATAAAAGTAGGGTAGACATGTGGAGATTATCCGGCTGAACAAAACGTGACCCGTCTCTTAAATGCGTCTCAACCACAGACCTGATTTCCAGCTAGTTTCAAACCATATTGCAATATCTACGTCAACGTTATTTCTGGAACCCACTGGAAATGAGAGATTCATATTTTTCAGATACAAAGATCTTATAGTGAGGTTAATCTCACACAGTACTCTGCTCTTCAACACTAATGTGACGCTAGCTGTCTGCATCGTCGAGCATAGCTATTTTAAATTAACAATAACAATGCATACAGTTACCTAACTAGCAAACTAACTAATGTACAAGCATGACCTTATTTTACCAACCTCACAGAGAAGCCTTATGTTTTACAGTATAATCCTTCTTAATGTTGTACACTTCTCTATTATGTTTAAACTTGTATGCTACGGATAGCATCGTTAGCACAGATGTAGCTTCGTCTCGCTTGTTAGCTGAATAAAAAGACAAGTAAGAAATAAAGCGCTTGAATTTCACTTACCGAACAAACTGCATTCATGGACGGTCTGTTTGAACCGCAGAGCCATACGATAAGTGCGATATTTCAATGAAGAATACTCACAGCATCAACACAAACCACTTCGGAGTAGCAGCCTGGAGCTAATGAAGCTAACGGGGCTAGCAAAGAGACCACTGACTTCCGTTACATTACAATGACTTCCGTTACAGCAAGAATCCCCTCGCGCACACACAGGTGAAACACATGCACATTCCCTACTGAGAACCATTCAGTAAAATGTTTTTCAGGAGTGTGTGTGTGAGGTTAATTTTCAGTATTGTGTGTGTGAGGTGTTCAGTAGTGTGTGTGAGAGGATTTCAGTAGTGTGTGTGTGAGGCTTAATTTTCAGTAGTGTGTGTGTGTGAGGTGTTCAGTAGTGTGTGTGTGTGAGGTGTTCAGTAGTGTGTGTGTGAGGCTTAATTTTCAGTAGTGTGTGTGTGAGGTGTTCAGTAGTGAACGTGAGAGGATTTCAGTAGTGTGTGTGCAAGGCTAGATGTGTTCAGTAGTGTGTGGGAGGCTTAATTTTCAGTAGTGTGTGTGTGAGGCTTAATTTTCAGTAGTGTGTGTGTGAGGTGTTCAGTAGTGAATGTGAGAGGATTTCAGTAGTGTGTGTGCAAGGCCAGATGTGTTCAGTAGTGTGTGTGAGGCTTAATGTTCAGTAGTGTGTGTGTGAGGTGTTCAGTAGTGTCTGTGAGAGGATTTCAGTAGTGTGTGTGTGTGAGGCCAGATGTGTTCAGTAGTGTGTGTGCGAGGTGAGTTTGAATGTTGGCCTTCACAGCCCCTCATACACTGAGGCTCCAACACCGACCCTGAGATATGGAGGAGCAGCGTCACAGAGCGACGGACTGGAGCCGCGGAGCACCCTGTTCTCAAAGTGGGGGGACGACGACGACGACACACTTGCGGAGCGTCCACACTACAGCTTCAAACAAAGCTTGGAGCTGGGCGTGTCTGGAGCTTGGGGGATTTTATTCAAGCAACACGACCAACAACCAATCACATGAATCTCCCGCCCCCGACATACAAAGCAAAAACCCCCGGGGATTTTATGGGAGCAATATATATATATATATATATATATAAACTCCCCAAACAGGCGAAAACCTACCAGTTTCCCCCACTGTCTCTGCCCACCCTCCCTCCATGCTGGTTCCTCCGGTTTGTGTCCCGGTAGGTGAAGAGGGTCTGGTCATACAAAACCGGGTGATCGCTACGGCGATAGTTAGTTTCTCCTCCGACTTTTTTTGAAATATAGAAATGAACGGCGGGATATCTCTCCCAGCTTAGACGCGGTTTGATTGGCTACGGCTTCAGCTGTCAGATTTTGGGAAACGGGATTTGATTGGCTGGCGCTGGCTACTCCGGCGTCAGAAGTTGAACATTGTTCAACTTCTGACGCCGGAGACGGACCGCTCTGCTACCCACAATTCAGTTCGGCGAAGCAGCGAGGCTACGTGACGTCACCCCGTTGAAAGTGAATGGGCAGATTGAAGCTTTCGACGCTGTAGTGTAGACGGGCCGTTAGAAATAAAACTGTATTGCGCTCCACCCTTTACTTTGGACACACTAGTTTCCTTAATATAGATAGACAGGGTTCACAGAGTCAGAGTTATTGAGGAAGCCAGTGTTGAACACGTGAACTACACACTCTGGTTCTCTGAGAGCAAACTAAGCAACAAGACGACATGTACTTCAGACTAACAGACAAACCCCACGGCCGCATGTTGTGGGTCATCTCAGAGTCAGAGTTTACACACACACCATGTATACATCACTTCAGGGGACATTACATTGACTTACATGCATTTCCTGGAGCCTTATCCTAACCCTAACCAACACATGTCTAACCCCAACCAAGTCTTCACCCTCAAATTAATGATCCCCCTCATGGGGACCTCCATTTTGTCTCCATACGTGACTGTGTAAACATATGTCGGTCCCCACAAGTACACGCACACACACACACACACACACACAAGTACCCCCACAAACACACAAGTACCCACACACACACAAGTACCCCCACACACACAAGTACCCCCACACACACAAGAACCCCCACACACACACACACACACATACCCCCACACACACAAGTACCCCCACACACACACACACACAAGTACCCCCACACACACACACAAACAAGTACCCCCACACACACACAAGTACCCCCACACACACAAGTACCCACACACACACACAAGTACCCCCACACACACACACACACAAGTACCCCCCCCACACGTACCCCCCCACACACACACAAGTACCCACACAAGTACCCCCACACACACGTACCCCCCCACACACACGTACCCCCACACACACAAGTACCCCCCACACGTACCCCCCCACACCCACACAAGTACCCCCCACACACACGTACCCCCACACACACACGTACCCCCACACACACACACACACGTACCCCCACACACACACAAGTACCCCAACACACACACACACACACGTACCCCCACACACGTACCCCCACACACACACACAAGTACCCCCCCACACACACACAAGTACCCACACACAAGTACCCACACACAGTTCAATCTCCACAGAGGGAACAGAGAGGCACTGAATGCCCCGCTACTTAGCTCGCGCTGCATATATAAAGTGCTCTGAGGGGAAATCTGGATCCTTCCGCGACGCGAGATTTTCACAGATGATTAAAAGCTCACACGAGTGTCTCGTTTAGCCTCTTTTGGATATCGATGCCCGCCAACGATGTCCACACACACACACACACACACACACGAGTCAGTTTGCGGAGATATTTATTTACACATCAAACAGTGGCCGTTATAAGAGAAAGAAAACAACACGTTGACAGTTTATTTACATCACCTGAAAGGCATTATGAAACAACTGTACATTGAAATCTGAAAACAACAACAAACGTAAAAAGCTAAATGAGTTTGCAGGAAAATATAAAACAGAAGATGAAACTTAAATAAAATGAATATATGGAACTTATTTACGGGGGAGATATCGCATTTCCTCGGCAGCGTGTCATCGATGATGTGGAGTGAGGGGGCGTCAAGACCACCTGCTGAGGATTCTGGGTAAATACACCGACTATAAACACAGTATTGCACTTGTATTTGACGTGTTGTGGAGAAGAGCGGGTTCAAGTAGAACGGTGTTGATATTCAGCTCGTGGTTTCAAACTGATGACCACTCAGACTGAGAAACAGTTAAATCTGAAACACCGACGCTCTCCTTTTGGTCGTTTCTTCAACACATTGTGAAGATTATTTTCCGGATTGGAGAAACCTCAAAATCCTTTGATCCTAAACTAAAAAATTGCAAAACCGGCTGTTGGAACCCGACAATAAAACACTTCACACACGTGTTCGAACATATGACAAATACGTGTTTTAATCATAGACCGTAAATATAGAGGTTTTAATACATTGGTTTTCGCTTGTCAATGCAGATTAAAGCACATTTCACCTGTTCACGTTGACACGTATCATCCTGGTGAATTACTGAATAAAGTGCGAATGAATTATCTTCTTCTCCGATGTGTTCCATTTAGTTAGCAAAGTAGTGCGTTGGTGGTATCCAGGACTTCATTACATGTGAACAAAAACTGCTATTTGGGGTATGGAACTAGCGTGTAGCATGTAGCATGTGCTTCAGGTGTGTGTTCGACTGATCCCGTTTCATTCCAGAATGCGTTTCCTTTCGACTTCCCTCAGAAGAGGTTTGGGAGTTTCTTTAGTTTTCTGAGGAAGCACAGTTTGAACCTTGAGGTAAAAACGCGAATGGCCTTCGACAGACTTTCACCTTAAATATAACACTGATTTAATCGTTGGCTGTTTGTGTAAAACATATTGTTGTTCATGGAGTTATTGAGTGTAACGTATTTTTTGAATCCATACGATTTAAATTTATTTTTTGTATCCATATTTTTTTTAATTAATTTGTTTTAATCCCAATTTTTTAAGGTTTTTGATTTTAATGAATTTTTTTGTTTTAATCCACATTTTTTGTATGTTTTTTAAAATATTATTTTTGTATGTTTTTTAAAATTATTATTATTTTTGTATCCCATTTTATTTTTAATTAATTTTAAATCCAATTAATTTTAAACGTTTTTTGTCATCACCCTTTTCTCAGCTCCTAATTAATATGTTTGTTTCTTATTTGCACTCAACCGTTGTTCCTTCTAATAGGTATCTTCTTAGTAGTAGCATACAGTACATCTGCTATTTCTAATTTATGTATTATTCGCTGTCATTTTTCTTTCTGGTTTGTTTTGAAAATAAAATAATAAATAACTGAAATCAACAGAAAATAAAAGTAGAAACAAATTTCACTTAAAAAAAATATGTATATTTATATATAACAGCTGCTTGGTCCGTGTTTAAGGCTCACTTGCTGCTGGGAAAATGGAAAGTGTGTGTGTGTGTGTGTCACAGAGAGGTAATGGAGGTCACATACATAATAGTTTGTGTAACTTAAAGGAGTGTTAAAACAAAGATAGCGGTGATGTAAAGCACGTCAACAGTACGATTATAATCCAGAGCATGGAGCATGGAGTAACGTAATGACACTACGGCCTCGACAAGGTGCCTTCACACCGAATCAGAAACAATCATTTGTGTTTACAAGCGTCACTCAGACGTGCTGTAAAGGAGGCGGGGCTTAATCTCCATGTAGATACCAACAACAACTACATGAAGATATGTTACTGTGTATTTATGGAGCACACGTATCAAAAGGAAGCCGAACCAACTACATACTGGTTAGCAAAGAGCACGACTTGATGCTTTGGAGAGTGTCTCGGCGGGCTAGGCTAACATAGTAGCTGCTTGGTCCACACTTCTGAACAGATATGAGGACCTGTGAGCTCTGCGTGCTAACAGCTAACGGCTAATGTCTTGTTTTGATAATCAATAATGTAAGGCGGGGATTCTCAATGCTGATTGGCTCTCGGGAAACAAGAACTTGCGTCGACTATATCCCTGCCCGGTGTGAACGCACCATATGGATGTTTATTATTAAACCAGCTACACAATTGAACTGCAGCTATTATATTAGTTTCTATAAGTGCTGCTGGTTCCAACCTCTCAAATGTGAATATTTAGCGTGTTCTCTTATTTATTTAGTCGGTTTTTTGGTTGAAAAAATGGTTCTATTAGTTTTTGGAGTCTCATCCACAGAGCGACGAACGGAGACGTCTAAAACCAAAACTGAATTCTCAATATTATATAAGAAATATCACATTCAAGTCGCTGGATTCAGAGGCCAAAACTACCAGTGGTTGAGTTATGGTGTGTTTAAAGTACATATCTGAGAGGCAATTAAGCAACAATACAAGTTGCTCAGACACACAAACGTCTGGGGTTCCACAGACGAGGGAAAAGAAAGACTCAAAAAGCTTCAGAGAGCAAGAGCTGAAAGCACTGACGCGCGGTTTACCGTCTGATCCTGGCGGTTCAATCTCCACAGAGGGAACAGAGAGGCACTGAATGCCCCGCTACTTAGCTCGCGCTGCATATATAAAGTGCTCTGAGGGGAAATCTGGATCCTTCCGCGACGCGAGATTTTCACGGATGATTAAAAGCTCACACGAGTGATCTCGTTTATGTACGCTCTTTAGGAGATCGATGCCCGCCAACGAGACCTGTCTTGTTTTTAAAGCTCAAAAACGGTCGATACCTCACTGCAATCACAGAAACAACAGCGACTATCCAAACGCTCACTAAAAACGCTTTTGTTACAGGACTCCCCAGCTAGCGCTCGTTGATTTCAGCACATGGGATATACGTCGTCTGAGTCACAACACACAACACTCACGCAACCTCCTTATATCAGATCTACACAATACTTTGTCTCCCTAAGCAGTTTTGTTTGCATCACGACGCGAGGAGGCTCATCTCACGCAGACTAGGGGTATGCACCAGCCATGCTACGGGCCAGATCACATGTCCCCATCAGCCCTTTCTAATCCAGACCCACGACCCCGTCCCGCTCAACATCCCACCCCATCGCCGCAGCCACATGAATACTCAGAGTGACCCACACCCACCCAACACAGATCTCACATATAGTTATAGTACACTCAGAGGTCTACTCAATCAAACCTTCGAAAATCCTTCAGCACCGCAGAGACAGCTGAGAATAGGCCGCAGTCAGAGCGTACGTGGTGTCTCGAGGATCTCCACAAATCACGCCCACGCAACCCCTGAAGTTTTAGTCTACGAGTCTGATAATTACCCACGCGCACAGCAGGCCGGCAGATTAGAGACTCTGCTGCCACGGCTGAACCACGACGCGGATCTCGCTTCCTTCCTGCGTCTCCCGGCGACTCCAACGCTCTGAGAGTTCAGCTCCAGGCGCGTCAGGGTTCCATCTCCCAGAGTTCCCAGCTCCTCGTTAGTCTGAAGAAACGATGGTTAGCATGAAGGTGGCTAGTGTTAGCTCCTCAGAGCCGGGCTGCTGTTCTTGTCCGTCTCTCTGTTCCCGTCCTTCATCAGCGCAGCGAACACCTGAGAGGAGACGAGGGAGGGAGGGAGGGAGGAGGTTAAAATGACTTCCTCTCTCATCATGAAAGCTACACTTCTGAGGACACACTTTAAAGGGGACCCATAGTGCTAAATCCACTTCTCCATGTCTCCTCTACATCAACATGTGTCCCCTCTTCTTCATGTCTCCTCTACATCAACATGTGTCCCCTCTTCTTCATGTTTCTTCTACATCAACATGTGTCCCCTCTTCTTCATGTCTCCTCTACATCATCATGTGTCCCCTCTTCTCCATGTCTCTTCTACATCAACATGTGTCCCCTCTTCTTCATGTCTCTTCTACATCAACATGTGTCCCCTCTTCTTCATGTCTCCTCTACATCAACATGTGTCCCCTCTTCTTCATGTCTCTTCTACATCAACATGTGTCCCCTCTTCTTCATGTCTCCTCTACATCATCATGTGTCCCCTCTTCTTCATGTCTCTTCTACATCAACATGTGTCCCCTCTTCTTCATCAACATGTGTCCCCTCTTCTTCATGTCTCCTCTACATCAACATGTGTCCCCTCTTCTTCATGTCTCTTCTACATCACCATGTGTCCCCTCTTCTTCATGTCTCTTCTACATCAACATGTGTCCCCTCTTCTTCATCAACATGTGTCCCCTCTTCTTCATGTCTCTTCTACATCAACATGTGTCCCCTCTTCTTCATGTCTCTTCTACATCAACATGTGTCCCCTCTTCTTCATGTCTCTTCTACATCAACATGTGTCCCCTCTTCTCCATGTCTCTTCTACATCAATATGTGTCCCCTCTTCTCCATGTCTCCTCTACATCAACATGTGTCCCCTCTTCTCCATGTCTCTTCTACATCAACATGTGTCCCCTCTTCTCCATGTCTCTTCTACATCAACATGTGTCCCCTCTTCTCCATGTCTCTTCTACATCAACATGTGTCCCCTCTTCTCCATGTCTCTTCTACATCAACATGTGTCCCCTCTTCTCCATGTCTCTTCTACATCAACATGTGTCCCCTCTTCTTCATGTCTCTTCTACATCAACATGTGTCCCCTCTTCTCCATGTCTCTTCTACATCAACATGTGTCCCCTCTTCTCCATGTCTCTTCCACATCAACATGTGTCCCCTCTTCTTCATGTCTCTTCTACATCAACATGTGTCCCCTCTTCCTCATGTCTCTTCTACATCAACATGTGTCCCCTCTTCTCCATGTCTCTTCTACATCAACATGTGTCCCCTCTTCTTCATGTCTCTTCTACATCAACATGTGTCCCCTTCTTCTTCTTCATGTCTCTTCTACATCAACATGTGTCCCCTCTTCTTCATGTCTCTTCTACATCAACATGTGTCCCCTCTTCTTCATGTCTCTTCTACATCAACATGTGTCCCCTCTTCTCCATGTCTCTTCTACATCAACATGTGTCCCCTCTTCTTCATGTCTCTTCTACATCAACATGTGTCCCCTCTTCTCCATGTCTCTTCTACATCAACATGTGTCCCCTCTTCTTCATGTCTCTTCTACATCAACATGTGTCCCCTCTTCTCCATGTCTCTTCTACATCAACATGTGTCCCTCTTCTTCTTCATGTCTCTTCTACATCAACATGTGTCCCCTCTTCTTCATGTCTCTTCTACATCAACATGTGTCCCCTCTTCTTCATGTCTCTTCTACATCAACATGTGTCCCCTCTTCTTCATGTCTCCTCTACATCATCATGTGTCCCCTCTTCTTCATGTCTCTTCTACATCAACATGTGTCCCCTCTTCTCCATGTCTCCTTATTTTCATCTAAAGTAACAGACAGAGAATCAGCACTTTGAGGCTGAAACAGAGGGGATTGTGGGTAATGCTGCAATGATCTGCCTGGTGTTTCAGCCAATCAGAGACAGGCTCTGGATATGTCTGAGACCTGTGAGATATTGAAACAGTACAATAGAGGACCTTTCGATTCCTCTATTGATCTTATTTGTATTGTTCCTTTGAAACATCATTAGAACACATGTTGTATGCATTAAATACTCATTCAGGACGTAGACTTCCCAGACAATCACTTTAGCACGACTCCTTGGACTAAAAGTCTCAAGCGACAGGACAAGATATCGTCTGGTGTCTGCATGCAATGTTTCTGTTTTTGTCTCTTGTCCGGCGACCTTGAGAGCCTTGAAATGCGCCCGTATAAATAAAATGCATTTTAAATAATAATAATAACGCTGGCAAAAAAAATTAAATTGTTAGTTTTCAAATATAATTCAACCGAAATATATAATAATCATATAATACAGCCCCACCTAGTGTCAGCAGAAAGTAATGCAAATAATGATTCCAAAAATATGCAAAACAAAGATATGTTAAAATGTATTTCAGTTCGTGTTTAGTCGTGTGATTCGTCGTGATGAGTCTACTGAGCCGTGTGGAGCGAGCCCCTCTGTCTGCTGTCAGAGTGAACGGCTGCTGTGAAAACGACACTGCGCATGCTCTCAGTCTTTCTCTATTCAACGTGTGCGGCAAAGAAATAGTCCCCATCGGGGCAAAGTGCTGACACACCCACCAAACGTCATCTGATAATTCAGAGAGCTGATTGGCTGTAAGTAAAAGTGTGGTTAAAACGGAGAATGAAGCTGACCGTCGACTGCAGCTTTGTAAGTTCGTGGTATGTCTTCTGTTGCTCGGCTGGATCGATATTGTGACCTCGGTGATGAGTGTCTGTGTGCCCCCCCCCTCCCTCCCTCGTTGTACATATACAAACGCCACTGATAATAATTATCCCATGAGCAGTTTTTGTACCTGAAAATTATATGAAACGACAATTACTTTCCCTTTTTCACATGTACAAATATTTCATAATACACACATTGTTTTCCCATCATGATTTCACGTATTAAAAAATCAAGATTAAGGAACTGATTTGTGACTCAATCTTAATTTAGAAAGGCGATAAAACGATCCCTCAGACTTTGGAAATGCTCGTCTCTCGCGGATCCAGAGTCTTCACCCTCGCCACGTTCTCTCTGTGTCTGGCGTCACGTACCTGAGCCCAGCGGCGGTTCCTGCTGACCATGTGTGTGTTGGCCATGGCGGTGAAGAGTGTGTGTGGCTGCAGGTCTTCGGGCAGCCGTGTGAGGAACTGAGCGATGTGGATGAAGTCCATCTGAAGGAGAACCTCCTCGAACAGACGCAGGATCCCCAGACCCGTGCGGAACAAACTCTCCTCCCCGTCCCGGCAGAACACGTCCCACACACGACACGCCACGTCCAGGGGGAGGGACTTACTGTACAGGGTGA
>CM070497.1:38174648-38187148 GCA_036324585.1 Champsocephalus esox
CCTGAAGTACTCCACTAGCCCCCCCCCACCTCTGTGGACTTTCCTGAAGTACTCCACTAGCCCCCCCCCTCTGTCGACTTTCCTGAAGTACTCCACTAGCTCCCTGTCGACTTTCCTGAAGTACTCCACTAGCTGTCGACTTTCCTGAAGTACTCCACTAGCCCCTCTGTCGACTTTCCTGAAGTACTCCACTAGCCCCCCCCCCTCTGTCGACTTTCCTGAAGTACTCCACTAGCCCCCCCCCCTCTGTCGACTTTCCTGAAGTACTCCACTAGCCCCCCCCCCTCTGTCGACTTTCCTGAAGTACTCCACTAGCCCCCCCCCCTCTGTGGACTTTCCTGAAGTACTCCACTAGCCCCCTCGGTGGACTTTCCTGAAGTACTCCACTAGCCCCCCCCTCTGTCGACTTTCCTGAAGTACTCCAATAGCCCCCCCCCCTCTGTGGACTTTCCTGAAGTACTCCACTAGCTCTGTCGACTTTCCTGAAGTACTCCACTAGCCCCCCCCCCTGTCGACTTTCCTGAAGTACTCCATGGTGATTAATCTGATTAAAATGGTAGTCGTTTGACAGCCCTAATATTATATTAAACACCTGAACTCTGTGAAGAATGTCCACAAACATTCATCTGTTTGCATCTTGCTAATTATTTATCTAACATATCATATTCCATTTACTCGTGTACAGACTCTTCTTGCACTATTTCTATTTCATTTGTATTTATGTGCACATCTCAAAACATTCTCTCGCACTATTTTATCTGTTTTATTAGTTCTATGTTCTCTATATATATATATATATATATATATATATATATATATATATATATATTCATGCTGCTCTGTTGGAGGAGCCAGGGACTTCAGCGTTTCATTGACACATCTACACTGGAGCTTAACATGATGTTAAAGCTTTGAGTCTTGAATATATAATACGGACACAGATTAGATAATATATAGATATATTATATATAATATAATACCGTTTTATCAGTAAGAACAACAAGTAGAAGGAGATGAACTCACGTATCCGATGTCTGGTCTGTAGCAGGTGTACGCCCCCAGGACGCTGTGCAGGAGGTCGTGGTACGGACCCCCCTGGAGGAAGGAAGGTCAATTCAATATGTTAAAACTCGGGGTGCAAAGCAATCAAAGCACGAACAATAAGGACCTTAGTGAATTCGTATCTGTTGGGGAATCCTGAGTGTCCTCCTCCAGCATGAGAGCAGCATGCTAACAAAGGTATCAACTGTAGCTGTGAGCATGACAGGATGTGTGATGACCTGGAAGAGCATCAGGACTGTTTGAGGCAGATGATAGCTCTGTGGTGAACATGATGACTCAGCCTCTATGGAGAGAGACATCAAGCATGCTCATTTCTGACGTGGAGCTAATCTGAAGTAAACATTGATACTGCTTTCTAATCCTCCATCTTGTGACTGGGTGACTCCCTCTCTTGGATATCAGCATGTGAAGGACACTGGCCGTTTCTCAACCGCGAGGATGCTTGCTTGGTAGCACATGTCTTCCGAGTCACTTCCTTCAGAAGCGAGGCAAGAATCTTCCTGGCATTCGGAAAACGAAGAGTGGAACAGGCGAGCAAGTGTGCAGGTGTGCGTCGTATGAGAGGCCCCGCCTTACATTTCCCGCCACAGATTTGAGGAAATTGGTCCGTGCGCAAAGCATTGTGGGGATTTTAAGGACGCGAAGTCTACGCATGTGCAGCCTCGAAATTACCCCCAAACCAAGGACGCGGCCTCGGTGGAATTCCAAGTATGCTGAAGATTAGAACAGTCCTTTGGCGGCACTCTGTGATGTAGCATCCTTGAAATGTTGGCTCTGGAGCAGCTTTACTCGAGATTGAGAAACGGCCACTGCTGCAGGAACTAGCTGATGCTCTGTATGTGATGACTCCTTCCATTCTGGAGAGGATCACAGATACGTGGATCCTGAGGCTGAAGCTCAAGCCGGGGACCTGGGAGAGTTCTCCAACAGTATTATGTAGTAGTATAGGATGATATGGTTAAGTTGCAACCTTTTACACTGAACAAAAATCTAAACGCAACACCTTTGTTTTTGCTCCCATTTTCATGAGATGAACTCAAAGATCTAAAACATTTTCTATAAACACAAAATAACCATTTCTCTCAAATATTGTTCACAAATCTGAAAGAATGTGTGATAGTGAGCACTTCTCCTTTCCCGAGATAATCCATCCCACCTCACAGGTGTGGCATATCAAGATGCTGATTAGACAGCATGATTATTGCACAGGTGTACC
Organism: Champsocephalus esox; assembly: GCA_036324585.1. NCBI lineage: Eukaryota > Metazoa > Chordata > Actinopteri > Perciformes > Channichthyidae > Champsocephalus > Champsocephalus esox. Next base: position 38,176,927 of record CM070497.1, read on the forward strand.
TTAGGCTGGCCACCATAAAAGGCCACTCTGAAACGTGCAGTTTTGCTTTATTGGGGGGGTCTGGGGGGGTCCGAAAACCAGGCAGTATCTGGTGTGAGGGGTAGGGGTAGGGTAATGTTGTGAATCGAGTGGCCTGTGTTCGTCGTCCTTCACATACGCCTGCCCATACCATAACCCCACCACCACCATGGGCCACTCGATTCACAACATTACCCTACCCCTATCCTCCAGAGCCCTGCGCTCTTCCCCAACCTAACCCTAATCTTAACCCTGACACCAGATACTGCCTGGTTTTCGGACCCCCCCAGACCCCCCCAATAAAGCAAAACTGCACGTGGCTTTTTATTGTGGCCAGCCTAAGGCACACCTGTGCAATAATCATGCTGTCTAATCAGCATCTTGATATGCCACACCTGTGAGACAGGCGCATACGTGTTATAATTGTCGAAAATATTTCCATTGGCTTTCTGCAGCTTTTAGTAGACGCTGCCATGTCTCCTCAAGCTGCTGGATGTTCTCTAAACGCTGCCATGTCTCCTCAAGCTGCTGGATGTTCTCTAAACGCTGCCACGTCTCCTCAAGCTGCTGGATGTTCTCTAAACGCTGCCACGTCTCCTCAAGCTGCTGGATGTTCTCTAAACGCTGCCAGTCTCCTCAAGCTGCTGGATGTTCTCTAAACGCTGCCATGTCTCCTCAAGCTGCTGGATGTCCTCTAAACGCTGCCATGTCTCCTCAAGCTGCTGATGTCCTCTAAACGCTGCCATGTCTCCTCAAGCTGCTGGATGTTCTCTAAACGCTGCCATGTCTCCTCAAGCTGCTGGATGTTCTCTAAACGCTGCCATGTCTCCTCAAGCTGCTGGATGTTCTCTAAACGCTGCCATGTCTCCTCAAGCTGCTGGATGTCCTCTAAACGCTGCCATGTCTCCTCAAGCTGCTGGATGTCCTCTAAACGCTGCCATGTCTCCTCAAGCTGCTGGATGTTCTCTAAACGCTGCCATGTCTCCTCAAGCTGCTGGATGTTCTCTAAACGCTGCCATGTCTCCTCAAGCTGCTGGATGTCCTCTAAACGCTGCCATGTCTCCTGAAGCTGCTGAGTGTCCTCTAAACGCTGCCATGTCTCCTCAAGCTGCTGAGTGTTCTCTAAACGCTGCCATGTCTCCTCAAGCTGCTGGATGTTCTCTAAACGCTGCCATGTCTCCTCAAGCTGTTGGATGTCCTCTAAACGTGCTCTAACCTGCATGCTCTCAAGCTGCTGGATGTTCTCTAAACGCTGCATGTCTCCTCAAGCTGCTGATGTTCTCTAAACGCTGCCATGTCTCCTCAAGCTGCTGGGTGTTCCTCTAAACGCTGCCATGTCTCCTCAAGCTGCTGGTGTCCTCTAAACACTGCTCCTCAAGCTGCCTGGGATGTCTCCTCAACGCTCGCATGTCTCCCAGATGTTCTCTAAACGCTGCCATGTCTCCTCAAGCTGCTGAGATGTTCTCTAAACGCTGCCATGTCTCCTCAAGCTGCTGGATGTTCTCTAAACGCTGCCATGTCTCCTCAAGCTGCTGGTGTTCTCTAAACGCTGCCATGTCTCCTCAAGCTGCTGGATGTTCTCTAAACGCTGCCATGTCTCCTCAAGCTGCTGGATGTTCTCTAAACGCTGCATTGGGTCTCCTCATATCTGCATCCTTTCTGAATCTGCAGCGAGTTTATTAAAAAGGAAGTGTTTTCGTTTGACGTTTGCAGCTGTTGGCCGCCGTAGTAAGACGGGGACAATCAGAAAAAACAACTAAAGTACCGGATGAATTACCTTCTGGAAGATGAAGAGCGAGGGGAAGGTTCTGGAAATGTCCAGCTTGATGAGGTCCAGACTGGACTCTCTGTCGGCCAGAGAGGCTCCGTCTGAAACACAGGAGAAACCTTTGATATGATGATGTTTATGTTTTCACTTCACGGCGTATTCTCCGCCTGAATATCCACGAGGAAAGGTTTGGAATATTTCATATATGAGCCGTGTGTGGTACCGCTCTCGTTGTCGTTGACGGAGCTCGTCTCGCTGTAACTCCTCCACTTCTCTTTGGCTCTAGACAGGAAGATCTCATACAGCTCTACACACACACACACACACACACACACACACACACACACACACTTTAATATTAAAAACACATTTTAAATATCAGATCATACAAAATATATCTATATATAACATTTAAACAAAAAATGTATGTAACTGTACAAAAAATAACAAAACCAGGAACAGGTGCGACCTTCAGCGCTCACTGGATCGGTTCGCAACCGAGTGTGAAGCGGCTGGGATGAGGATCAGCACCTCCAAATCTGAGGCCATGGTTCTCAGCAGGAAACCGATGGACTGTCCACTCCAAGTAGGGAATGAGTCCTTACCCCAAGTGAAGGAGGTCAAGTATCTCGGGGTCTTGTTCTCGAGTGAGGGAACAATGGAGCGTGAGATGGGCCGGAGAATTGGAGCAGCGGGAGCGGTACTGCAGTCGCTTTACCGCACCGTTGTGACGAAAAGGGAGCTGAGCCGGAAGGCAAAGCTCTCTGTCTACCGGGCCATTTTCGTTCCTACCCTCCCCTATGGTCATGAAGGATGGGTCATGACCGAAAGAACGAGATCGCGGATACAAGCGGCCGAGATGGGTTTCCTCCGCAGGGTGGCTGGTGTCTCCCTTAGAGATAAGGTGAGAAGTTCGGTCATCAGGGAGGGACTCGGAGTTGAGCCGCTCCTCCTTCGCGTCGAAAGGAGCCAGTTGAGGTGGTTCGGGCACCTAGTTAGGATGCCACCTGGGCGCCTCCCTAGGTGTTCCAGGCACGTCCAGCTGGGAGGAGACCGAGGGGTAGACCTAGGACCAGGTGGAGGGACTATATCTCTGCTGGCCTGGGAGCGCCTTGGGACCCCCCCAGTCCGGTAATTACTGGCTAACGGGAACTCTGGCCTGGGAGCCAGAGTTCCCGTTAGCCAGTAATTACCGGACTACGACCGGTAAAATATGCTGAAGACCGGCAAATCTAAATCTCTTCGGTCAAAGTGTCTGTTCAAAATAATTTCCGTTTAGCGCAATACCACATCAGTTGCGCAACTTGCACCCTTTATGTGACAGACAATAAGAGTCAACTCTAATGTCTAACACGTAATGTGGAGAAAGAGATGTCCTGTGTGGGTTGATTGTGCGTTGATCTGTTGGTTCCGGTGGGCATGTAAACAAATGCATAATGCTGCGCTGTACTGTGGCCTCACCCGGTTGCATAGCGACGCTTATTGTTTAGGTGTCTTTTAATAAGCAGGTAGAACTAGCTGGATCTGATCGATATGGACATAAACGCGAGGGAAGTCTGATCTGACGGGAGAGAGAGATCAGCTGCTGCTGACGAGTCGACACGCAGCTCTGCAGCACATGCAGCGGTGAGCGGACAAAACACTCCAGGTTAGGATTTCACACGTAGCTATTTTAATGACCTCTCAAACCACCGTAACTAGTTAGAGATATGTTTAGTTTCACTGTCGGGTCACTCATCACTGACCCGTGAGCTGCTGATACTGACGGGCTGTCAGGAGAGGGAGAGCGTATCGTAAGTTACTGTTCACTTTTAATAATGTAGTTGATCTATAATTAGTTTAATATCGAATCATATCAATTTGTTTTAAAGCTCAATGAATAACAAAGAAGACCTTTGACCGGCACTTTTCTCATTTTGTCCGGAAGATTTAAACTTTAACGGACATGTTGACCGGCGGAAAAATATTCTAACGGGAACTCTGTTGGGAGCGCCTTGGGACCCCCCCAGTCAGAGCTGGTTGATGGGGCTCTCTGCTGGAACTGCTACCCCGAGACCCCACCACGGATAAGCGGGAGAAGATGGATGGATGGAAGAGGTAAAACGTGTGTGTGTGTGTGTGTGTGTGTGTGTGTGGGTGTGTGTGTGTGTGAGTGTACCTGGTGTGATGTTGAGCTCGTTGCCGATGGCGAGGCTCCACACTCTTCCTCTGACGCTGGGAGGAAGACCCTGCCACCACAGATCCCTCACCCGCCTCGTCGCCTTCCTGCACACACATCAAGAAGCATAAACATGCGGCACACGACACACAGTATATATAAAACACACACACACAGCTTGTACGTACATGGTGTCCCAGTGCGGCAGGATCTCTGTGTTCCAGACGATCATGGCGTTGGAGATGCTGTCCTCCTGGCGGTGTCTCTCCTTCATCTGACGCTTCTTCCTCTGCGCTTCCTTCATCTCTGCAGGACACACACACACACACACACACACCGTGTGTAATAACCGTGTCCCTGTCTGAGCCAATCAAATTACAGCAGGACAATGGCTCTGCAGCAGACATGTGTGGGAAGCCGTTTGGCGTGTGTGTGTGTGTGTGTGTGTGTGTGTGTGTGTGTGTTTACCTCTCCTCTTGGCTCCTGCCACCATCTCATCATACTCCATCTTGTGTCTCTGAGTTTCCTCCAGAGATTTGGCGGGTAGGTTCCTGCAGGACGGAGGATTCAGACATTAACTACAGAAACTAAATAAAGCTCTAACAGCTCAGGTTTCTGCGGCCGTGGGGAAGTGTAAATTAAACCAGTATGCAGCCGTCTGTACTGGAAGCCGATGGTGTCTCATTGTACTCACGATGGCCGGTCCTCCAGGATCAGCGCCGTGGTGGAGAGAGGCTCAAACTCCAGGTTCTTCCTCCGTCCTGCAGCCGAGGGCAGCTGAGGACCAGAAGGGTCCGTCTCCTGGTCCTCCTGCAGACATTAGGAACACAGGTTAAATAACCAGGTGTATATCAGTATGTAGTGTCTCTACTTTAAAGAGTCCTCTCCTGCTGATGTTCAGGTGTATATCAGTGTGTAGTGTCTCTACTTTAAAGAGTCCTCTCCTGCTGATGTTCAGGTGTATATCAGTGTGTAGTGTCTCTACTTTAAAGAGTCCTCTCCTGCTGATGTTCAGGTGTATATCAGTGTGTAGTGTCTCTACTTTAAAGAGTCCTCTCCTGCTGATGTTCAGGTGTATATCAGTATGTAGTGTCTCTACTTTAAAGAGTCCTCTCCTGCTGGTGTTCAGGTGTATATCAGTATGTAGTGTCTCTACTTTAAAGAGTCCTCTCCTGCTGATGTTCAGGTGTATATCAGTATGTAGTGTCTCTACTTTAAAGAGTCCTCTCCTGCTGATGTTCAGGTGTATATCAGTATGTAGTGTCTCTACTTTAAAGAGTCCTCTACTGCTGATGTTCAGGTGTATATCAGTGTGTAGTGTCTCTACTTTAAAGAGTCCTCTCCTGCTGATGTTCAGGTGTATATCAGTGTGTAGTGTCTCTACTTTAAAGAGTCCTCTCCTGCTGATGTTCAGGTGTATATCAGTATGTAGTGTCTCTACTTTAAAGAGTCCTCTCCTGCTGGTGTTCAGGTGTATATCAGTATGTAGTGTCTCTACTTTAAAGAGTCCTCTCCTGCTGATGTTCAGGTGTATATCAGTATGTAGTGTCTCTACTTTAAAGAGTCCTCTCCTGCTGGTGTTCAGGTGTATATCAGTATGTAGTGTCTCTACTTTAAAGAGTCGGGTGCGGACTGGTCCTAGAGCCCGTAGCGTTAAAGGTGGTTAATTTTACCTGTAAAATCCAGATTTAGGAGGTTCCCTAGTGGCCGTTAGCTGTACACATAAAATGGGGAAAAAGCTCGCGGCTTATAGTCCGAAATGTACGGTACAATAGAATAATCATCTGAATGTGTTTGTCAAAGAACATGTTAAGTGGGAAGTAAATACAAACAATTGAGATGCTGTACCACACACACGCCTATAAACAGAGTTATTGTTCGTCAGCTGCAGCACAAAGTCTGTTTGTGGAGGATAAGCTCTGCAGAGGGAATCTGAATAAATCTCCATCTCTTTGTGTGTGTGTGTGTGTGTGTGTGTGTGTGTGTGTGTGTGTGTGTGTGTGTGTGTGTGTGTGTGTGTGTGTGTGTGTGTGTGTGTGTGTGTGTGTGTGTGTGTGTGGCGGTCGACACCATGCACAACAGACAGTGTATTCACAGGACCAACAGCCAGCTGTGGCTCTGCAGCACAACAAGCCTTTCATTCACAGATCCCAGATCAGCAGCAGGGGGCGACAGAGAGCCGAGTGTCTTTGTGACGACTTTAAACTTCCTGTTGTCCTCCTGTCAAGTTCCACCCGCTCCCAAAACGTGTTTATGTTAGGATAAAGGTTTGTGTTATGTTGCGCCAGAAACATGACTTGTCTGCTTTTATCATTCAACGAGAAAATAATCAAGATCTCTTTCATCTGATTTTGTGTTTACTCAAATTGACAGCATTTGCGGTCAGTTTTCTGTACTCGGAAATCAGGTTTCATTTTGTGTAATTGAGATCTATTGACCGGACATTTGAGAAAGAAGAGTAACACCAAGTTGTGGGCGATACCATATGCTTTAAGAATAGTCAAGCTGGGAGGAGGAAGTTCAAAGGAAGACAACAGAAGGCTTGCGGGCAGCCCGATGAAGGCTTGCGGGCAGCCCGATGAAGGCTTGCGGGCAGGCAGCCCGATGAAGGCTTGCGGGCAGCCCGATGAAGGCTTGCGGGCAGGCAGCCCGATGAAGGCTTGCGGGCAGCCCGATGAAGGCTTGCGGGCAGCCCGATGAAGGCTTGCGGGCAGCCCGATGAAGGCTTGCGGGCAGCCCGATGAAGGCTTGCGGGCAGGCAGCCCGATGAAGGCTTGCGGGCAGCCCGATGAAGGCTTGCGGGCAGCCCCATGAAGGGCAGCCCGATGAAGGGCAGCCGGATGAAGGCTTGCGGGCAGCCGGATGAAGGCTTGCGGGCAGCCGGATGAAGGCTTGCGGGCAGCCGGATGAAGGCTTGCGGGCAGGCAGCCCGATGAAGGCTTGCGGGCAGGCAGCCCGATGAAGGCTTGCGGGCAGGCAGCCCGATGAAGGCTTGCGGGCAGGCAGCCCGATGAAGGCTTGCGGGCAGGCAGCCCGATGAAGGCTTGCGGGCAGGCAGCCCGATGAAGGCTTGCGGGCAGGCAGCCCGATGAAGGCTTGCGGGCAGCCCGATGAAGGCTTGCGGGCAGCCCGATGAAGGGCAGCCCGATGAAGGCTTGCGGGCAGCCGGATGAAGGCTTGCGGGCAGCCGGATGAAGGCTTGCGGGCAGCCGGATGAAGGCTTGCGGGCAGCCGGATGAAGGCTTGCGGGCAGCCGGATGAAGGCTTGCGGGCAGCCGGATGAAGGCTTGCGGGCAGCCGGATGAAGGCTTGCGGGCAGCCGGATGAAGGCTTGCGGGCAGCCGGATGAAGGCTTGCGGGCAGCCGGATGAAGGCTTGCGGGCAGCCGGATGAAGGCTTGCGGGCAGCCGGATGAAGGCTTGCGGGCAGCCGGATGAAGGCTTGCGGGCAGCCGGATGAAGTCACGCGACCCACTGCTGAAATACTCTGCCGATAAAGCTTCACTGTGACGAGACGGAGTGGGCTTACATTCCGTCTCATGTTTCCTACATTTAGATTTAAATGTGCAGAAGTGTAGTATTCACAGTCAGATGCAGAAGGTGAGCATTACTTCTACGAGAGATCATGAAGCAGGAGATAAGTATGACTGCACATGTGAACAACCCTCACACCACCAAATCTACTTATTTATCTAAATAGCTTTCACCGCAATAAACCGTATGAAATGTTGTGTTAATGTACATTATTTAACTTCACACTCTGTTCTTGTACACATCATATTCTAAGTACATGGATAAAGACCTCTCGCACTATTGTGGGAGGAGCTCAGGTCAGAAGAGCTCCTGCTCTGAAGCTGCTGAGCAGAGGAGGATACACCCTTCACTCACAGCCGAGGAGTTTGAGGAGGAAACGCCGACAGAAGGGACGTGTTCCATTTTCTGTGTTGACAATGAGTGTATTCTTTCCTTATTAATTTAGATCTTATATATTGTTTCCATTCATGTATTAGTAACGGATTAAATTAGGGGTGCAACAACCAATCGACTTCATCGATTACCAAATTAGTTGCCAACTAATTCAGCTGTCGATTCGTTGGTGACGTCATCACGTGTGTTTTACGCGCCGTTAAGCTCCAACGTTATTGGTCTTTTTATCGGTACCGGAGACATTTAAAAAAGATATGTCATGTCTTGTTGCTACACAAACATTATATCGCAGTCTTAGTGTCGCCAAGTCGTTTCTAATATGCTGCACATAACTGGTGCGCATGCGCATTGAGAAGAGGGCGAGAGAGAGAAGGGAGAAGTGTGTGTAGGGGTTAGTGGTGTGTTGTGTGTTGGGTGTTGTGTGGTGTGTGTGTGTGTTGTGGTGTTTTGTTTGGTGTGAGTGTGTGTTGTGGTTTTGTTGTGTGGTGTGTGGGTGTGTTGGGTGTTTGTGTGTGGTGGGTGTTGTGTGGAGTGTTGTGTTGTTGGTGGGTGTTGAGTGTGATGGGTGATGATTGTGTGTGGGTGTTTGATGGTAGAGTTGTGTGTGTAGGGTGTTGTGTGTGTAGGTTGTTGGGTGTGTTGGGTGAGGGGTGTGTGGGTTGGTTGTGTTTTGTGGGTATTTTGGTGTGTTTGTGTTGGGGTGTTGTGTGGGTGTGTGGGTGTGTGGTGTGTGTTTGTTTGGTGTTGTGTGTGGGGTTGTGTTTGGTGTTGTGTGTGTTGGGTGGTTTGGTGTGTGTTGTGTGTTTGTTGGGGTTGTGTGTGGTGGTGTTTGTGTGTGGGGTGTTGATGGTGTGTGTGTTGGGAGTTGTGTTTGTGTGTGTTATTGTGTGGTGTGGTGGTGTGTGGTGTGATGGTGAGTGATAGTAGGGTGTTGAGAGAGGACGTGTGTGTGTGTGTAGGGATGTAGTGGTGTGTTGGGTGTTGGTGGTGAGAGGTGAAGAGTGGAGTGTGGTGAGTGTAGGGAGATGGAGAGAAGTGGAGTGATGAGTGGTGTGAGGAGAGTGGAGAGAAGGGGAGAAGTGTGGAGAAGGGGAGAGAGGAGGAGAGGAGAGAGAAGGGAGAGAGAGAGAAGGGAGAGAGAAGAGAGAGAAGAGAAGAAGAGAGAAGAAGAAGAGAGAAGAGAAGAAGAAGAAGAAGAAGAAGAGAAGAAGAAGAGAGAAGAGAAGAAGAAGAAGAGAAGAAGAAGAAGAAGAGAAGAAGAAGAGAGAAGAAGAGAAGAAGAAGAAGAAGAAAGAAGAAGAAGAAGAGAAGAAGAAGAAGAGAGAAGAAGAAGAAGAAGAGAAGAAGAAGAAAGAGAAGAAGAGAAGAAGAGAAGAAGAAGAGAAGAAGAGAAGAAAGAGAAGAAGAGAGAAGAGAAGAGAAGAAGAAGAAGAAGAAGAAGAGAAGAAGAAGAAGAGAAGAAGAGAAGAGAAGAAGAGAAGAAGAAGAAGAGAAGAGAAGAAGAAAGAAGAAGAAGAGAAAGAAGAGAGAAGAAGAGAAGAAAGAGAAGAAGAAGAGAAGAAGAAGAGAAGAAGAAGAAGAAGAAGAAGAGAAGAAGAAAGAGAGAGAAGAAAGAAGAGAGAAGAAGAAGAAGAAGAAGAGAAGAAAGAAGAGAAGAGAGAAGAAGAAGAGAAGAGAAGAAGAGAAGAAGAAGAGAAGAAAGAGAAGAAGAGAAGAAGAAGAGAAGAGAAGAAGAGAAGAAGAAGAGAGAAGAAGAAGAGAAGAAGAGAAGAAGAAGAGAGAGAAGAGAAGAAGAAAGAAGAAGAGAGAAGAAGAAGAAGAAGAGAAGAAGAGAAGAGAAGAAGAGAAGAAGAAGAGAAGAGAAGAAGAGAAGAGAGAAGAAGAAGAGAAGAGAGAAGAGAAGAAGAGAAAGAGAAGAAGAAGAAGAAGAAGAGAAGAAGAGAGAAGAAGAAGAAGAAGAGAAGAAGAAAGAGAAGAAGAAGAAGAAAGAGAAGAAGAAGAGAAGAGAAGAAGAAGAAGAGAAGAGAGAAGAAGAAGAAGAAAGAAGAAGAAGAGAGAAGAGAAGAAGAAGAGAAGAAGAAGAAGAAGAGAAGAAGAGAAGAGAAGAGAGAAGAGAAGAAGAAGAGAGAAGAAGAGAAGAAGAAAGAAGAAGAGAAGAAGAAGAAGAGAAGAGAGAAGAGAAGAAGAGAAGAAGAAGAAGAAGAAGAGAAGAAAGAGAGAGAAGAAGAAGAGAAGAAGAAGAGAGAAGAGAAGAAGAAGAAGAGAGAGAAGAAGAAGAAGAGAAGAAGAAGAGAAGAAGAAGAAGAGAGAAGAAGAGAAGAGAAGAAGAAGAAGAGAAGAGAGAAGAAGAAG
>CM070497.1:38189648-38192148 GCA_036324585.1 Champsocephalus esox
GAAGAGAAGAAGAGAGAAGAAGAAGAAGAGAAGAGAGAAGAAGAAGAAGAAGAAAGAAGAAGAAGAGAAGAAGAAAGAAGAGAAGAAGAAGAGAAAGAGAAGAAGAAGAAGAGAGAAGAAGAAGAGAAGAGAGAAGAAGAAGAAGAGAAGAAGAGAAGAGAAGAAGAAGAGAAGAAGAGAAAGAGAAGAAGAGAAGAAGAGAAGAAGAAGAAGAAAGAAGAAGAAGAGAAGAGAAGAAGAAAGAAGAGAAGAAGAAGAAGAGAAGAAGAGAGAGAGAAGAAGAAGAGAGAAGAAGAGAAGAAGAGAAGAGAAGAGAAGAAGAAGAAGAAGAAGAAGAGAAGAAGAAGAAAGAAGAAGAGAAGAAGAAGAAGAGAAGAGAGAAGAAGAAGAGAAGAAGAAGAGAAGAGAAGAAGAAGAAAGAGAAGAGAGAAGAAGAAAGAAGAAGAGAGAAGAAGAAGAGAAGAAGAAGAAGAGAAGAAGAAGAGAGAAGAGAAGAAGAAAGAAGAAGAAGAAGAAGAGAAGAAGAGAGAGAAGAAGAAGAGAAGAAGAGAGAAGAGAGAAGAAGAAGAGAAGAAGAAGAGAAGAAGAAGAGAAGAAGAAGAAGAGAGAAGAAGAGAAAGAAGAAGAAGAGAAGAAGAAGAAAGAAGAAGAAGAAGAAGAAGAGAAGAAGAGAAGAAGAAGAGAAGAAGAGAAGAGAGAAGAAGAAAGAAGAGAAGAAGAAGAGAAGAAGAAGAGAGAAGAAGAAGAAGAAGAGAAGAAGAAGAGAGAAGAAGAAGAAGAGAAGAGAAGAAGAAGAAAGAGAAGAAGAGAAGAAGAGAAGAAGAAGAGAAGAAGAGAAGAAGAGAAGAAGAAGAGAGAAGAAGAAGAAGAGAAGAAGAGAGAAGAAGAAGAAAGAGAAGAAGAAGAAGAGAAGAGAAAGAAGAAGAGAAGAAGAGAAGAAGAGAAAGAAGAAGAGAGAAGAAGAAGAAGAAGAAGAAGAAGAAGAAGAAGAAGAAAGAAGAGAAGAAGAAGAGAGAAGAGAAGAAGAGAGAAAGAGAAGAAAGAAGAGAAGAAGAGAAGAGAAGAAGAAGAAGAGAAGAGAAGAGAAGAAGAAGAGAAGAAGAAGAGAGAAGAAGAGAAGAAAGAGAAGAAGAAGAAGAGAGAAGAAGAAAGAAGAAGAAGAGAAGAAGAAGAGAAGAAGAAGAGAAGAAGAAAGAAGAGAAGAAGAGAGAAGAGAGAAGAAGAAGAAGAAGAGAGAAGAGAAGAAGAAGAAGAAGAAGAAAGAAGAAGAAAGAGAAGAAGAGAGAAGAAGAAAGAAGAAGAAGAGAAGAAGAAGAGAAGAAGAAGAGAAGAAGAAAGAAGAAGAGAAGAAGAGAAGAAGAAGAGAAGAAGAAGAGAGAAGAAGAGAGAAGAGAAGAAGAAGAGAGAAGAGAAGAGAAGAGAAGAAGAGAAGAGAAGAAGAAGAGAAGAAGAGAAGAAGAGAGAGAAGAGAAGAAGAAGAGAAGAAGAGAAGAAGAGAAGAAGAGAAGAAGAAGAAGAAGAAGAGAAGAAGAAGAAGAAGAGAAGAAGAAGAAAGAAGAAGAGAAGAAGAGAAGAAGAAGAAGAAGAGAAGAGAAGAAGAAGAAGAAGAAGAGAAGAAGAGAAGAAAGAAGAAGAAGAAGAGAAGAGAAGAGAAGAAGAAGAAGAAAGAAGAAGAAGAGAAGAAGAGAAGAAGAGAGAAGAAGAAGAAGAAGAAGAGAAGAAGAAGAAGAAGAAGAGAAGAGAAGAAAGAAGAGAAGAAGAGAAAGAAGAAGAAAGAAGAAGAAGAAGAGAAGAAGAAGAAGAAGAGAAGAAGAAGAAGAGAGAAGAAGAGAAGAAGAAGAGAAGAAGAGAAGAAGAAGAGAAGAAGAGAAAGAAGAAGAAAGAAGAAGAGAAGAAGAAGAAGAGAAGAGAAGAAGAAGAGAAGAGAGAAGAAGAAGAGAGAAGAGAAGAGAAGAAGAAGAAGAGAGAAGAAGAGAAGAAGAGAAGAAGAAGAAGAAGAGAAGAAGAGAAGAAAGAAGAAGAGAGAAGAAGAAGAAGAAGAAGAAGAAAGAGAAGAGAGAAGAAGAAGAAGAGAAGAAGAAGAGAAGAAGAGAAGAAGAGAAGAGAAGAAGAGAAGAAGAGAGAAGAGAGAAGAGAAGAAGAAGAGAAGAAGAAGAGAAGAAGAGAAGAGAAGAAGAGAAAGAAGAAGAAGAGAAGAGAAGAAGAAGAAGAGAAGAGAAGAAGAGAAGAAGAAGAGAAGAGAGAAGAAGAAGAAGAAGAGAAGAAGAGAGAAGAAGAAGAGAAAGAAGAAGAAGAGAAGAAGAAGAGAGAAGAGAAGAAGAAAGAGAAGAAGAGAAGAAGAAGAAGAAGAGAAGAGAAGAAAGAAGAGAAGAAGAAGAAGAGAAGAAGAAGAAGAGAAGAAGAAGAGAAGAAGAGAAGAGAAGAAGAAGAAGAAGAGAAGAAGAAGAAGAGAAGAAGAAGAGAAGAAGAGAAGAGAAGAAGAAGAGAAGAGAAGAAGAGA
>CM070497.1:38197148-38232014 GCA_036324585.1 Champsocephalus esox
ACCGTTTCAGATATCCCACAAGAATGCGCCTCGACAGGACTCTTTCCCTTCATGCAGAGATGCTGAAGATGAGCAGTCGAACAGCCAGAGAACCTCTGGACAACACAACGCTCCTGTGGACCAGACGCCATCAGGCTGGAGAACCCATGGCCAACATGCCGCGGTGTCCTTGGGCGAGACGCTTCACCCTAATGTGCTCCGGTGGTCCATTGTGTTGATGTATTACGGCCTGATAGATGCAATGTAAAGCGCTTTGATGTATTACGGCCTGATATATGTAATGTAAAGCGCTTTGATGTATTACGGCCTGATATATGTAATGCAAAGCGCTTTGATGTATTACGGCCTGATATATGTAATGCAAAGCGCTTTGATGTATTACGGCCTGATATATGTAATGTAAAGCGCTTTGATGTATTACGGCCTGATATATGTAATGCAAAGCGCTTTGATGTATTACGGCCTGATATATGTAATGTAAAGCGCTTTGATGTATTACGGCCTGATAGATGTAATGTAAAGCGCTTTGATGTATTACGGCCTGATAGATGTAATGTAAAGCGCTTTGATGTATTACGGCCTGATATATGCAATGTAAAGCGCTTTGATGTATTACGGCCTGATATATGCAATGTAAAGCGCTTTGATGTATTACGGCCTGATATATGTAATGTAAAGCGCTTTGATGTATTACGGCCTGATATATGTAATGTAAAGCGCTTTGATGTATTACGGCCTGATATATGCAATGCAAAGCGCTTTGATGTATTACGGCCTGATATATGTAATGCAAAGCGCTTTGATGTATTACGGCCTGATATATGTAATGCAAAGCGCTTTGATGTATTACGGCCTGATATATGTAATGTAAAGCGCTTTGATGTATTACGGCCTGATATATGTAATGCAAAGCGCTTTGATGTATTACGGCCTGATATAAGTAATGCAAAGCGCTTTGATGTATTACGGCGTGATATATGTAATGTAAAGCGCTTTGATGTATTACGGCCTGATATATGTAATGCAAAGCGCGTTGGTGTATTACGGCCTGATATATGTAATGTAAAGCGCTTTGATGTATTACGGCCTGATATATGTAATGCAAAGCGCTTTGATGTATTACGGCCTGATATATGTAATGTAAAGCGCTTTGATGTATTACGGCCTGATATATGTAATGCAAAGCGCTTTGATGTATTACGGCCTGATATAAGTAATGTAAAGCGCTTTGATGTATTACGGCCTGATATATGTAATGCAAAGCGCTTTGATGTATTACGGCCTGATATATGTAATGTAAAGCGCTTTGATGTATTACGGCCTGATATATGTAAGGTAAAGCGCTTTGATGTATTACGGCCTGATATATGTAATGTAAAGCGCTTTGATGTATTACGGCCTGATATATGTAATGTAAAGCGCTTTGATGTATTACGGCCTGATATATGTAATGTAAAGCGCTTTGATGTATTACGGCCTGATATATGTAATGCAAAGCGCTTTGATGTATTACGGCCTGATATAAGTAATGCAAAGCGCGTTGATGTATTACGGCCTGATATAAGTAATGTAAAGCGCTTTGATGTATTACGGCCTGATATAAGTAATGTAAAGCGCTTTGATGTATTACGGCCTGATATATGTAATGCAAAGCGCGTTGATGTATTACGGCCTGATATAAGTAATGTAAAGCGCTTTGATGTATTACGGCCTGATATATGTAATGTAAAGCGCTTTGATGTATTACGGCCTGATATATGTAATGTAAAGTGCTTTGATGTATTACGGCCTGATATAAGTAATGTAAAGCGCTTTGATGTATTACGGCCTGATATATGTAATGCAAAGCGCGTTGATGTATTACGGCCTGATATAAGTAATGTAAAGCGCTTTGATGTATTACGGCCTGATATATGTAAGGTAAAGCGCTTTGATGTATTACGGCCTGATATATGTAATGTAAAGCGCTTTGATGTATTACGGCCTGATATATGTAATGTAAAGCGCTTTGATGTATTACGGCCTGATATATGTAATGTAAAGCGCTTTGATGTATTACGGCCTGATATATGTAATGTAAAGCGCTTTGATGTATTACGGCCTGATATATGTAATGCAAAGCGCTTTGATGTATTACGGCCTGATATAAGTAATGCAAAGCGCGTTGATGTATTACGGCCTGATATAAGTAATGTAAAGCGCTTTGATGTATTACGGCCTGATATAAGTAATGCAAAGCGCGTTGATGTATTACGGCCTGATATAAGTAATGTAAAGCGCTTTGATGTATTACGGCCTGATATATGTAATGCAAAGCGCTTTGATGTATTACGGCCTGATATATGTAATGCAAAGCGCTTTGATGTATTACGGCCTGATATATGTAATGCAAAGCGCTTTGATGTATTACGGCCTGATATATGTAATGCAAAGCGCGTTGATGTATTACGGCCTGATATGTGTAATGCAAAGCGCGTTGATGTATTACGGCCTGATATAAGTAATGTAAAGCGCTTTGATGTATTACGGCCTGATATATGTAATGCAAAGCGCGTTGATGTATTACGGCCTGATATAAGTAATGTAAAGCGCTTTGATGTATTACGGCCTGATATATGTAATGTAAAGCGCTTTGATGTATTACGGCCTGATATATGTAATGTAAAGCGCTTTGATGTATTACGGCCTGATATATGTAATGTAAAGCGCTTTGATGTATTACGGCCTGATATATGTAATGCAAAGCGCTTTGATGTATTACGGCCTGATATATGGAAAGTAAAGCGCTTTGATGTATGGATTCATGTAATGAATTATTATTAACCGTGAAAAACCCTGCACTGTTTGTTCACCGTGTCGAAGAATAGGGAGGGATGAACCCCTCTCTCTCACATGCAGAGCACACAGCAGGGCTGCTCAATTCATCGTATTTTAATCGATTTTGGCTTGAAACGATTATGAAAACAACATTATCGAAATAAAACGATTATTTATTTGTATTTATTTATTTGATCAGTTGAATTATACTTAAAGTGCAGGGTAATCAACTGTAATCAATTTCTTTTTCGATAAATGGATGTTTTCAAAGTAAATGGATTTGGTTTTTAATAATCGGGATATGAATTATTGACCCAAATAATCGAGATTATGATTTTTGCCATAATCGAGCAGCGCTAACACACAGTGACATGTGTTCTCTGCTTTTAGCCCTTCCTAGCACCAGGAGTCGAGTACCAGGAGCAGTGGGCAGCTAGTGCACAGCGCCCGGGACCATGGGGGAATACCTTACTCAAGGGCACCACGGCAGGGCAGGAGGTGAACTGGGACCTCTCCAAGTAGCAGTCCACACTCCATATTTGTAGGTCTGGTCGGGGACTTGAACCGGCGCCCCAACGGCTCCCAGTCCAAGCCCCTATTGGCCGGGCCACTGCACTCGTATCTGTATACGTACATCGGATCAGTGCTTGACCTCTTCGTACAGGTTTTATTCAGACTGCTGCGTGTGTGCGTTCTCTCCTGTGTTTCACTCTGCTGCTGCTGCTGCTTCAGCGCCTACAGGGATCCTCAATCACACGATCACCGTCAGTCAGGAAGAGCGCCTCAGAGATATTTCCTGACGCACTGAATTCAAAGGAGACCGTTTGAAAGCCAGCTCTCCTCCTCCCGACGTGTCTGAGCAACATCTGGTCGACTGCTGTCATGTGATCAGACGCTCTGCTGTTAGCATCGTTAGCATTGTCTGCTCTCGACACTACACAAAGAGGTCAGAGGTCAACCCTGGGTCAGGATCAGGAGATACTGCGGATCTTCATCATGTGTAGAAACGAGATTTCACTGTGTGTCTCGAATCCAAAACAGAGAGAGGAGACGCTACTGTGTGTGTGTGTGTGTGTGTGTGTGTGTGTGTGTGTGTATGTGTGTGTTACCATCTGCTCTAGATGACAGGAGAGGAAAAGTGTGTCACTGATGGCAGAGAAATTATACTACGCAGCAAGAGAGGGGGATAGAGGGTTGAATTGTGTGCGTGTGTGTGTGTGTGTGTGTGTGTGTGTCCTCAGCTGCAGCAGGCAGTGTTTGCAAGTTGCCTGGAGACCAAATATACTCACATACAAACACAATCTATTTCACAGCCTTATTGCTGTGTATATTGTAAACAGACGCAGGCTAATAGCATTAGCCTCTGCAGCTAATGACACACACACACACACACATACACACAGGCCGACCAATCAAACGTCTCACGCCGTGCACAGACTGCACCGTGTGTTCGGGCTGTAAAGAGACAGGCTGGATGGTTCACAGTGGGGGTGCATGAGGTACAACAATCAGTGTTTCCCCTGCAGGAGAGCGCGGGTAGCACATTGCCGTTTGGAGTAAAAAGCGAGGCAGGGCAACCCTGCGATGACCTCGTCTTTATCCAGAGGAGCGTCGATATCACGTACGGGACGATGTGCAGCGACACGGCCATTATGGGGAAAAGATCCCCGACGGGCCGATCAGGAGCCCGACGCGACGCGGAGGGATCTAGATCGGCATTATCCGCTTATCACACGGCCACAGTCGCAATAAAGTACCGTTATGACTCCCAATATTAATTGAAATGCTTTCATAGATTTAGAAAAGGTTTTTATTGATTTAAAAAATAGTACGCTATTATTTATTTAAATTAACGTGCATCCGCTAAGAGAAATAGTCCGTTGTTACCGTTTGAACGACGTAGCAACGGCAGGAAGTGCTTCGATAGCGTTTTTGATTACAGATTTGAAAACATGGCTGCTTGCTTTAACAGTAGCACCCTGCACGATGTCAGACCGTGGAGAGCATCTCGATGTCCCGCCCTGATGCCAGAGGAACTGCACACTGAGTACGTGTCGCCGTCTGATGTCTGGACCGCTGCGGAACGAGGAGGGTTTCTGCCCGTTACTTCTCCGCTGTTTCCTTGTCGCTCTTGTCTCGTCAGTCAGACAAACGAGCGAACTTGTTTGTGCAGATGTGAGCGTCCTCAACAACAGTCAATACGTGCTTGACAGCGGTCTGTCTGTTCTGGATTAACAACGTTTCGTGTGTGTAGACTGCGTGTGCGTGAGTAGGTGTGTGTAGACTGCGTGTGCGTGAGTAGGTGTGTGTAGACTGCGTGTGCGTGTGTGTGCGTGCTGACCTCCTGTGAGCACGGTGTGGATTCGGGGTCTGAAGTCGGGTCCTCCTCTCTGCTTGGTGGTCTGCCAAACAGACGCCACCCTGTTGCATTGTGGGACACCGCCTTGGGCTCTTTGGCTTTCCTAGAAAACAGGCTCCTGAAGAGAGACGGAAACAAAGGGGTTAATAAACACTGCTGATTATCATCAACTACAAACACTTAGGATTGTGATGTGTGTGGTTAGATATTAAAAGACAGAGCTTTTATTATGTTCCCTCTGAAATGTGAAGTTATTGACGTCGGACTCAAAGAGCTGACGGACGATTATTCAGTTCCTCAAAAACAAATGAAAAGCCATAAAAAGTGATGATGAATCCCTCCTCCTCCTCCTCTTCCTCCTCCTCCTCCTCCCCCTCCTCCTCCCCCTCCTCCTCCTCCTCCTCCTCCTCGTCGGGCTGACCACAATCTGCAGCTGCTGCACTTTCTATCAAAAAGCTGCTAAATCAACAGTTACACGACTGTTGATTTAGCGCACACACACACACACACACACACAAGTAGACAGAAAAGCAAATATTATTCTCCTCTCTGCAGTCTCCACTTTCTTCCCTGTGAGAAGTGTGAGAAGTGTGAGAAGTGTATGTATATGTGTATGTGTGTGTGGGGTCTGTGCGTGCGTGTGTGTGTGTGTATGTATGTGTGTGTGTGTGTGCGTGTGTGTGTGTGTATGTATGTGTGTGTGTGTGTGTGTGTGTGTGTTCAAGTATCAAAAGCCAGCTCTTTAACACAAGGAATAAAGACTGTAATCCAGTCTTGAAGCTAACTGGTTTTGTTATTTGTGCTTTCACTCCGACCTGAGCCCAAGGTCATACAGAGGGGCAAACAAGTGTTTAGTCAGCCACCAATTGTGCAAGTTCTCCCACTTAAAAAGATGAGGCCTGTGCTTTTCATCCGAGGTACACTTCAACTACGAGAGACAGAATGGGGGAAAGAATCCAGGAAATCACATTGTCTGATTTTTAAAGAATTTATTTGCACATTATGGTGGAAAAAAAATATTTGGTCAATAACAAAAGTTCATCTCAATACTTTGTTATTTACCCTTTGTTGGCAATGACAGAGGTCAAACGTTTTCTGTAAGTCTTCACAAGGTGTTCACTGTTGCTGGTACTTTGGCCCGTTCCTCCATGCAGACCTCCTCTAGAGCCGTGATGCTTTGGGGCTGTTGCTAGGCAACACGGACTTTCAACTCCCTCCAAAGATTTTCTATGGGGTTGAGATCTGGAGACTGGCTAGGCCATTCCAGGACCTTGACATGCTTCTTACGAAGCCACTCCTTCGTTGCCCGGGCGGTGTGTTTGGGATCATTGTCATGCTGAAAGACTCAGCCACGTTTCATCTTAAATGCCCTTGCTGATGGAAGGAGGTTGTCACTCAAAATCTCACGATACATGGCCCCATTCATTCTTTCCTCTCCACGGATCAGTCGTCCTGGTCCCTTTGCAGAAAGCCCCAAAGCATGATGGTCCCAGCCCCATGTCTCACAGCAGGTGTTCTTTGGATGCAACTCAGCATTCTTTCTCCTCCAAACACGTCTGGTTGAGTTTTTACCAAACAGTTCTATTTTGGTTTCATCTGACATTCTCCCAATCCTCTTCTGGATCATCTACATGCTCTCTAGCAGACTTCAGACGGGCCTGGACATGTACTGGCTTCAGCAGGGGACACGTCTGGCACTGCAGGGTTTGAGTCCCTGGCGGCGTAGTGTGTTACTGATGGTAGCCTTTGTTACTCTGGTCCCAGCTCTCTGCAGGTCATGGACTCGGTCCCCCCGTGTGGTTCTGGGATCTTTGCTCACCGGTCTTGTGATCACGTTGACCCCACGGGGTGAGATCTTGCGTGGAGCCCCAGATCGAGGGAGATTATCAGTGGTCTTGTATGTCTTGATTTCTTCACACCAAGCTGCTTACCTGTTGCAGATGCAGTCTTCCCAGCCTGGTGCAGGTCTACCATTTAGTTTCTGGTGTCCTTTGACAGCTCTCTGGTCTCGGCCATAGTGGAGTTTGGAGTGTGGCTGTTTGAGGTTGTGGACAGGTGTCTTTTATACTGATAACGAGTTCAAACAGGTGCCATGAATACAGTTAACGAGTGGAGGACAGAGGAGGCTCTGAGAGGAGGACAGAGGAGGCTCTGAGAGGAGGACAGAGGAGGCTCTGAGAGGAGAAGGTACAGCTCTGTGAGAGGCAGACATCTTGTTTGTTTGGAGGTGACCAAATACTTATTTTACCAATTCATTCATTAAAAATCCTACAAAGTAATGTCCTGGATTCTCTCGCCCCATTCTGTCTCTCAGAGTTGAAGTGTACCTAGGATGAACATTACAGGCCTCATCTTTTTAAGTGGGAGAACTGGCACACTTGGTGGCTGCCCCACTGTATGTTATGTGAACGTGATTTACATTCAGATTACTCTGTATTCATTTTGATCAAAACAGGTGTTCCGTTGCAGTGGATGCACCTCTGTGGATACGTCAACTTGGTTTGTTTTCTTGCAATTACTAACACACTAAATCATGAGAATGGATGTCTTTTGGTTTGGGTATGAAACCGTTAATTTGAAGCGTAACTAAAGCATGAAGTAGAAAGTGTTTTCTTGCTTCTTGTAGTTGTTGAGCAACACCTCATAAATAGATAAGAGGAAGTGTTTTCTTCACTTTTCAGTGGGAGCTTCTGTTAAAGAGGCCCTGTTCCTCTTTTTGGGTTTCCCTCTCCTCAAGGTTTGAGTGCATGTCAATGGTCTGCTAAGGACTCTTTAAAGTAGAGACACTACATACTGATACACACCTGAACATCAGCAGGAGAGGACTCTTTAAAGTAGAGACGCTACATACTGATATACACCTGAACATCAGCAGGAGAGAACTCTTTAAAGTAGAGACACTACATACTGATATACACCTGAACATCAGCAGGAGAGGACTCTTTAAAGTAGAGACACTACATACTGATATACACCTGAACATCAGCAGGAGAGGACTCTTTAAAGTAGAGACACTACATACTGATATACACCTGAACATCAGCAGGAGAGGACTCTTTAAAGTAGAGACACTACATACTGATATACACCTGAACATCAGCAGGAGAGGACTCTTTAAAGTAGAAACACTACATACTGATGTACACCTGAACATCAGCAGGAGAGGACTCTTTAAAGTAGAGAAAGTCACACTGAACAGGATCAGTACCGACACACAGGGTGATATTGTCACTATTAATGCTCCAGCGTGTGAATAATGAAACACAGGGTTTCTCTTTGTGTTTACTCCGATCAGAGCAGCCTTGTTCTCCTTGTTGTCCTTGTTCTCCTTGTTCTCCTGAACACAACACCTGTAGCTGAAATTCAAACGGGCTCTAACACGGCTCTTGTTCTGTTTATCAGAGCGCTAATGCCATGTGACAGACACAGTGTGATAGCATCTAATCTAATTCCCTGGGTGCAGTGCGCAGGATGCCTGTGTGTGTAAATAATTAACCCCGCAGGTGCTCAGAGATCATTAAGTCCCCGAGCGTGAAGCGTGTGGAAACTAATGGAAATACACAAAGAGGGTAAGGGGGAGTAGCAATTCAAATAGTCGCTATACCACATGTGTCAAACTCGAGGCCCGGGGGCCAAATCAGGCCCGTGGTGGATTTAATTTCGGCCCGCAGGATCATTTCTAATTCCTATTAGATCTGGCCCGCATGTATAGTGCACCTTCCCTCCATCCTGAGGGTCTCCTCCGCTCAGAGCCGGACCCCAAACATTGATGACCTTGCCCCCGAGATGAGACGCCAAGTATCTGAGCTAGCATCTCAGAGCAGCAACCTGACTTCAAAGGATGCTTCCTTCTGCACTTTCTCTCTCAGGACAACAGGACATGTTTGGTTTCTCTCTGAGGGAATAGTTTAGTTGAAGCTGTTGTTGGCCTGAGGGGAAATGTACTCATGAGAAGTGACTCTGAGAAGCTGCAGATAGAGCCATGAGAAATGAATGCAGCTGATTATTTAATGTTGTTTGTATAGGCAGTAATTTAAGCTTCGTTAGTTCCAGGTTGAATATGTGCAATAAGTTCATTTCAATACGTTCTGCAGTAAACATTGAACCAGTCCGGCCCTCCACGAGCACCCATTTTGTAACGTTGGCCCACTGTTTGAGTTTGACCCCCCTGGCCTATACGGTCAGACAAATTTAGCAAAAAGAGACGTTGCAGATTAAATAAGTTTACTTTCTTTTGTACACCTACTTTTATTTATATTTTTGGGGCAAAATATGCACATGTTATGGCTTAATGTGATAATCTTTTGAAAAATAAACATCCTCCTCCTAAAGCCAAAATCTCACCGATGCCAACCCCTAACGCAATTACAATATATTAACATTTACCAACATGTTATCAGGGTTTTGTCGTGTGCCCCTCAGTACCTTTGTAGCTTCAGGCCGATAGTTGTAGTTTAAATATATGAGAGAGACAGAGAGAGAGAGAGAGAGAGAGAGAGAGAGAGAGAGAGAGAGAGAGAGAGAGAGAGAGAGAGAGAGAGAGAGAGAGAGAGAGAGAGAGAGAGAGAGAGAGAGAGAGACAGAGAGAGAGAGAGAGAGAGAGAGAGAGAGAGAGAGAGAGAGACAGACAGAGAGAGACAGAGAGAGAGACAGAGAGAGATAGACAGAGAGGGAGAGAGAGAGCGAGACAGACAAGAGACAGACAGAGACAGAGAGACAGAGACAGAGACAGAGAGAGACAGACAGAGAGAGAGAGAAAGACAGACAAGAGACAGACAGAGACAGAGAGACAGAGAGAGAGAGAGAGACAGAGAGAGATAGACAGAGAGGGAGAGAGAGAGCGAGACAGACAAGAGACAGACAGAGACAGAGAGACAGAGAGAGAGACAGAGAGAGACAGACAGAGAGAGAGACAGAGAGAGAGACAGACAGACAGACAGACAGACAGACAGACAGACAGAGAGACAGAGAGAGAGAGACAGACAGACAGACAGACAGAGAGAGAGACAGAGAGAGAGAGAGACAGAGAGAGACAGAGAGAGAGGGAGAGACAGAGACAGAGAGAGACAGACAGAGAGGGAGAGAGAGAGACAGAGACAGAGACAGAGAGAGAGACAGAGAGACAGAGACAGAGAGAGACAGACAGAGATGCCGTGACATTCGAGCCGGCTGCTGAGGCTCGCGTCCAAACCAAAAAGCAGACGGAGATTTACAAACGGCCGCCGCTCACACGGGATTTCACTGCTTCAGGAATCAGAGCAACAACAGCTCGGAGGCAGCGGGGCCCAACGAGAAGAGCGAAGCCACTCCTTTTAAGGTGCCATCAGAACAGACAGAGACACAAACATAAAACAACAACACAATGAAGTGCAGGAAACTATTCAGTTCGTAGAGTATGGTAATATGCATCACAACAAAGTACACTGAACAACAACACTAACGCAACACCTTTGTTTTTGCTCCCATTCTTCACGAGATGAACTCAAAGATCTAAAACATCTTCTATAAACACAAAATAACCATTTCTCTCAAATATTGTTCACAAATCTGAACAAACGTGTCTAATTGATTTGTATTTATCATATTTAAATATGTTTAGTCGCTTGTTGAAGTGCGCTCCAAAATATTTGTTGATCTAGTTTATTGGTATTTAATATTTTTGATATTATTTATTTAAAAGTAAATATAAATGTATCATTTATTTAATTTATTTTCGTATTGGTTTTTCAGTTGAGTTAGACGTTCAGAGTCCTGCACGGGTCGGATTTTCAAGACCCGCTCCCGCCCCGCGACGTGCAATACCGAATCCGCCCGGCAACCCGCACATATTGCCAATTTGTGCCGCAACCCGACCCGTCGGCACAAGATCCGCAACCCGACCCGAACCCGCATAGCCTAGCCTATATATGAGCAGTGAAAACGTGCAATTATTAACACACGCAGTTGCATATTTGTCTCAAAGCGTGGGATGTTGGTTCTTTTCTCCCTCTTGGAACCAAAAGCCTCCAGACGGTGGATTTCGCTCTTGAGGAAGTGTTATTGAAAATGATGTATTCTCCGCTCGAGCGCTTCACCTCAGCCGTTTCCAATGTGGCGCGCTCAGCAGCAGATTGATGCGCTGCAGAGGTTATGATTATGCGCGCGGGTCGCGCCGCGGGGGAGAGAGCTGAGGATTTGAACATTAAACTAAATTATTATGATTTTAATATATTTATTATGCAACACCCGCGACCCGACCCGCATCATCTTTGTTTTACCCAGAACCGAACCCGGAAAAAAGCGTTTGAAAAAATACCACCACAAAATAATCACCTTTTTTGCGGGTCACCCGCCGGTACCCGACCCGACGGGTCACCCGCCGGGTACCCGACCCCGATGCAGGACTCTGGTTCAGGGTCATCAACAGTTACAACGATACTGTTCAAATGATTATTTGCTTTAAAGTTCAATAAATTGATGTTTTCAAAGTCAATGAATAATCGTATTTAATAATCGTGATATCAATTATTGACCCAAATAATCGTGATTATGATTTTTGCCATAGTCGCACAGCCCTAATTTGTTTATTCATTTATTTGTCGTTTTCTTTTTTTAAATAACAAATGTATTTCGGATGGTGGATGTAAAATGATAGTCTTTTATATTTGTCTCATCAAATATGACATACAACGTAAAATAATTATATAAATATTGTAGCAATAAGGATATCATCTATTCATAATTGTAAATGTATGTCGACATTTATTGAGCTGTACATTTTGTGAAGTTAAAAGATATATGTTAAGAATTGAGTTTTTGGGAGAAGGGGTGGGATTAGATAAACATGAACTTCTTCCCACCCCTTTTCAGACGTGGAATGAAGTCGATTATTTGTTTGTATATAATTTGTAAGTCATTAATATTTGTGTTTATAATTTAAGATTGTACACACGGTATCATAATGCTCTTGTTTCACACGTCATAAATAAATTGAATCAAGATAAGTGCTCTTTAAAGTGTACTCGGATAGAACACGTTCAGGCAGTGAGAGTCGGGCGGCGTAGGCGGGCGGCGTAGCCGACGTAAAAGTCGGACCTTCGGGATGCGTTCGTTGGTCCCAGGTTGGTGTGTAGCGGCTTTTAAACTAAAACGGAGCATTTTCTGTCGGATCAGATTTGCCTGCTCTTTCTAAACGGCAGTCTGTGCTCATGTGCTTCAGTGTTGAATATGCTCCGTGAAAGAATGGATCCTTGTCGAAGTGCAAAGAACAAAACTATGGTGCAATACCGGCCAAAATCACAGGATCCGAAGAAAAGTACAGCTGTGGCTCAGTGGATAGTGTGCTGGACTTCTAATCAGGGGGTAGCAAGTTCGAGTCCCTCTGCAGTCAGCATGTCGTTGTGTCCCTGAGACACTTCACTCCAACGTGCTCCTGTGGGGATTGCCCACAGCATTCAGTATGTCATGTCATGTAAAAGTACGGACACGTGGTGCTCCCAAAAAGAAAAAGGTCTCCACGTCGCCTCAAAAATCTGAAGTGTTCAGTCTGAGGGAATTCCAAAAGACGTATTTGTTATTCTCTCATTTTAAAATGTATAATTATCAATGTGTGTGCATGAAGCAAATTGGTGGTGTCCCCAATTGCATTGTGGGTCTTTTGACTGTTTCAGAAATGATGATAGTGAGGGAGGCTCGCAGCCCAAGTGGGTTTGTTCTCATCTTTCCCCGAGAGTCAACGGGTTTATGAAGAAGTGGAAATGCTGCCTTTCAGTTGTGTTTCTGCTTTTTAAAGAATCAGGATTGGTAGAAGACGGGGAAAGGTTCCACTGACTGATTTCCTTTCTCAGCATTTAGCAGAATGGTGAAGTCCACTAACAGTCAGTACTTTTTATTAAAGAGTCCCTATTATTCTTCTGTGTCGTTCCCTTTCCTGTAGTGCATTATATAGTTTGATGTTTCTCTAAATGGACTCCTTTGTTTACTTCAGCAACATAGTGACATCAGCAGGAGAGGACTCTTTAAAGTAGAGACACTACATACTGATATACACCTGAACATCAGCAGGAGAGGACTCTTTAAAGTAGAGACACTACACACTGATATACACCTGAACATCAGCAGGAGAGGACTCTTTAAAGTAGAGACACTACCTACTGATATACACCTGAACATCAGCAGGAGAGGACTCTTTAAAGTAGAGACACTCCATACTGATATACACCTGAACATCAGCAGGAGAGGACTCTTTAAAGTAGAGACACTACATACTGATATACACCTGAACATCAGCAGGAGAGGACTCTTTAAAGTAGAGACATTACATACTGATATACACCTGAACATCAGAGGAGAGGACTCTTTAAAGTAGAGACACTACCTACTGATATACACCTGAACATCAGCAGGAGAGGACTCTTTAAAGTAGAGACACTACATACTGATATACACCTGAACATCAGCAGGAGAGGACTCTTTAAAGTAGAGACACTCCATACTGATATACACCTGAACATCAGCAGGAGAGGACTCTTTAAAGTAGAGACACTACACACTGATATACACCTGAACATCAGAGGAGAGGACTCTTTAAAGTAGAGACACTACCTACTGATATACACCTGAACATCAGCAGGAGAGGACTCTTTAAAGTAGAGACACTACCTACTGATATACACCTGAACATCAGCAGGAGAGGACTCTTTAAAGTAGAGACACTACCTACTGATATACACCTGAACATCAGCAGGAGAGGACTCTTTAAAGTAGAGACACTCCATACTGATATACACCTGAACATCAGCAGGAGAGGACTCTTTAAAGTAGAGACACTACACACTGATATACACCTGAACATCAGAGGAGAGGACTCTTTAAAGTAGAGACACTACATGCTGATATACACCTGAACATCAGCAGGAGAGGACTCTTTAAAGTACAGACACTACATACTGATATACACCTGAACATCAGCAGGAGAGGACTCTTTAAAGTAGAGACACTACATACTGATATACACCTGAACATCAGCAGGAGAGGACTCTTTAAAGTACAGACACTACATACTGATATACACCTGAACATCAGCAGGAGAGGACTCTTTAAAGTAGAGACACTACATACTGATATACACCTGAACATCAGCAGGAGAGGACTCTTTAAAGTAGAGACACTACACACTGATATACACCTGAACATCAGAGGAGAGGACTCTTTAAAGTAGAGACACTACCTACTGATATACACCTGAACATCAGCAGGAGAGGACTCTTTAAAGTACAGACACTACCTACTGATATATGTGAGATTCAGACACGTTGATTTACCTGGTGAAGAACTCAGCTATGCCGAACCTCTTTGGCATCAGCCTGGATTCGGAGATCTCCGTCTGCTCGGCCAGATTCGGCAGATTATCCGGGGCGCTCTGCCTGCGACCCGAGTCCAAGACACTCCGGATGTCTTTCTCGTCTCCAAAATAAAAACCCTCTTCATCCTCATCTTCATCATCATCTGGAGATAAAGGTGTCGCATCACAGCTGAGGGAAACCACCATGTTGGGGTTAGTCCTCAAACTCTGCGGCCTCACGGGTACACTGAGCTCACTGAAATCCTCTTGGGGTAAAGAGGGGGAAGATGGAGGAAGTTCTGCCCCAGACGGTGCATCCTTTTCCAGGGGTAAAGAGGGGGAAGATGGAGGAAGTTCTGCCCCAGACGGTGCATCCTTTTCCAGGGGTAAAGAGGGGGAAGATGGAGGAAGTTCTGCCCCAGACGGTGCATCCTTTTCCAGGGGTAAAGAGGGGGAAGATGGAGGAAGTTCTGCCCCAGACGGTGCATCCTTTTCCAGGGGTAAAGAGGGGGAAGATGGAGGAAGTTCTGCCCCAGATGGTGCATCCTCCCCTGGGGAAATAGAGCCTACTGTCCCGGTGCATTCACTTTGGCTGCCAACTCCCAAACCTGCTCTGTTTTCCTGCTCATCCACCAGCTCTATACACATATTAGTAGTGTTGTCATCCTGCAAATCAGATGTGTTGTGCAAAAAAGCACCATAAGCAACTACCTTTTCCTCCTCCTCCTCCTCCTCACAGTCCACGTTGCAAAACCCCAGGTTAAAGTGAGAGATTTCTGCATCAGGATGACCGCTGTCAACACCCCCGTTTTGCATGTTTGGGGAGGAAGAACCGGTGGAAGAACCGGTAGAAGAACCGCTGTCCTGGACGAGGTGTTTCTCGGTGTATTGGAGCTGATTTCTGATGTCATGCGCGTCTTCTCCCAGGGTTTCGTCCCGGTTGTCCCCCAGACAGGAAGCCTGGCCCTCCTCTCCTTCCTCTCCTCCACCCTCCTCGGTCCTCGGCTCTTCCAGTGACTCCGTGAATCCGTTCAGGACCCCAGAAATCACACCTCTGTCCGCGGGAAGATACTCCAGATCCAACATGATCTCCCGGTTCTGTGTGGCCGGCGTCTCCCCGTTTACATGCCTCCCGTTACCAGTCACGTAAAACATATGACCCTTCCCGGTTTCCTGACCTCCAATGTATCCCCCTCCGTTTTCGTTGAGATCGACACCTCCGTTCTCCACCGGTGTTTCCATGACCACTCAGTCCGAATAAAGAGCCTCAAACCTGGGTGTAAAATCCCGCAGAGACCACCTCCCGTCCGGTGGATCCGCAACAAAAGCAGCAGGTTTTCTTGTTCCCGGAGGAAGAGGCTACCATTTTAACCACATTACCTCCTAATAAGCCCGGTTTCTCCGAAATAATGACTCCAAAAAACACTAAAATCCTTAATTATTTTACACCGAATTCACCCTGAAAAATATGCATTAGGAAGATTTAAGATAAATCCAAAACATAGCTTCTTCTTGGGCTACCATTTCAGCCACGTCACCTGACAATCACTTTGTTAACGTGTCTTTGAAAGATAACAATAGTTATATTTTGTTATCCCTCT
Organism: Champsocephalus esox; assembly: GCA_036324585.1. Taxonomy (NCBI): domain Eukaryota; kingdom Metazoa; phylum Chordata; class Actinopteri; order Perciformes; family Channichthyidae; genus Champsocephalus; species Champsocephalus esox. The sequence goes on from CM070497.1 coordinate 38,213,248, forward strand.
TTATTTAAATCCTCCGATTGTTTTCGCTGCAGAATTCCAGCCACAGTCCACCGCCATCTTGGAAAATACCCCAACAATGACGTCACCCTTCTTCTCCTCCTCCTCCTCCTCCTCTTCTTCTTCTTGTTGTTTAATGACGAGCGGCACTCAACGTTTAAGGTGCGTTACCGCTACCTCCTGTGCGGAGTGTGAACAACAGGGGACGAGAAGCAATGACCACGAGATATAATAAATAACAATAGATTAAAATAAAAATAAATAAATAAAATATATAAAATAAATAAAATAAATAAAATAAATTAAGTAAATTAAATAAATTAAATAAATTAAATAAATTAAATAAATTAAAATAAATTAAATAAATTAAATAAATTAAATAAATTAAAATAAATAAAATAAATTAAATAAATTAAATAAATTAAAATAAATAAAATAAATAAATTAAATAAATTAAAATAAATAAATAAATTAAGTAAATTAAATAAATATACGGAGCCCCTAACATATAGGGAAATGAGAAAGTCGGGATAACCGGTTAGTGTCTCGAGCACATGAGAAAGTATCTTGCCGCCTTGGGCTCTTTGGCTTTCTGAAAGAGAGATGGAAACAAAGGGCTTAATAAATACTGCTGATAACAAACTAAAAACATTTATTTCACATTTATAATTTTAATTGGTTAGAGATTACAAAAAGACAAGTAATATTTATGAAGCTATAAAATAATAGAAATGTAATTTGGTTAATATTTTCAATGAAGTCTGACATGATTCCAAGTACAAACATATAATTAAATATATTATAATTGTTATAAAATCAATTTGTATCAAAACAATTTCTATAAAATATATTTGATAAAATATAATGATTGATTAATAAATTAATTTATATTGTATTACAGAAACCAAACTTTAATATATTTTATTAAAAATATTAATAGATTAATTAATTGCTTCATATTTTTTGACACAAACAAGTTTAGGATGAAACAGAAAATATGTAATTGTTTTAAAGGTCACTTATCATGTCATATGTAGGCAATAGCAGAGGTCTCAGATATATATAAATGTATGTCTATGAATTTGTTTTGCTCAAAACTCTAAACAGATCATTCTAGCCAAGCCTCATATCCCTCTGTTTCACTTCCTGTTTCAAAAGTGATGATTCAGGTATAAAGCTTTAAAAAAAAGGGGTCTGAGCTCATGCGGGACCCGGCAGCTACCGTCTAACCGAAATGCTGCCGTGATGAAACGCCACATTCAGGATTCTCTCTGAAACAGTCTGGAGCTCAAAGGCTTTCTCTCTTGCCGGTTAGACCACAAGGTGAGTTCCTTTCTACTTCCTGCTTCTTCACACACATGCTCTCCAGTATAGGTTAGCTCTGAGTGTTAGCCATGCTAATGTAAACACCGACCATATTACGTCCAAAGCAGTCGGGAATTGTTTCTGATAGCAACGTTTCTGATTGGCCCGTGGGTCCACATTTCAGATGTTACGTCATATCGGACGCAAATCTGGATCAGCTCCGTTGTTCCCCGTTTTTAGAGATTTGGGTACGGAGGAAAAGAGAGGGGGTTTAGTTCCTGACGCTGCGTGAGTTCCCCGACACACCGGGACACACCGGGGACACACCGGGGACACACCGGGGACACATGTTGATGTATAAAAGTCATCAGAAAGTGCATTTTGCATGATAGGTCCCCTTTAATAAACTTTTGTAAATGTTATTTAATATTGTTATTTTTGCTAAATCTATTTTTATAGAATATATTTCTATGAATTATATATGTTATAGGTTGACAAACAGCAACAAACGTTTAAGATAAGATATACAAGTTATTTTTTTAACATCTGTAATATTTATGTTATTTAATGCAGTTTTCCCATTTTGTGATTTATTTGCAGTCACTGAGTCTATTGTAACAATTTATTATTATTATGTTTCCCTGTCTTCTCTGAAATGTGAAGTTATTGACGTCAGACTCAAAGAGCTGATGGAAAATTATTCAGTTCCTCAAAAGCCATAAAGAAGTGATGATGAATCCCTCCTCCTCCTCATCGTCGTCAGTCTGACCACAATCTGATCTGCAGCTGCTGCACTTTCTATCAAAAATCTGCTAAATCAACAGTTTCACAATCAGTCACACACACACACACACACACACACACACACACACACACGATCAACACGCCCTCCTGACCCCCCCTCAGGAACTCTGATCTAAAGTCTAAACAGTGAAGTTCAAACGTCTTAATGCAGTATTCTCACCTTGTTACATGAGTCCTGGTGATGAAGAAGTGTACTTGTACTAGACTGTAAAGCTACAACATGTACTTTCAGCCAATATCTGTATCAGATGGCATTAGAATATATTCTATAAACTCTCATTTAACGGGAACTGTACTTTAGCTGACAGGCTTTCAACATATTTCTGAGTTTCTCTGTTTTCACAGAGCACATTAAGGTTTTAGTTTCTGATGAAACTGTGAGGGACTCTTTCTCTATTGTAGTCTTCTCTTAAGGTGTTCTGTGTTCAACACCAGCTGAGCAGAACGGAAGCCATTTTGTTTCTTAGTCTTCACTCTAAAAATATTCAATCAATCAATCAATGTTTATTTATATAGCCCAATATCACAAATGTTACATTTGTCTCAGTGGTCTTCACAGTGTGTACAGAATATCAGTATGACAATACGACACCCTCTGTCCTTAGACCCTCACATCGTACAAGGAAAAACTTCCAAAGAAAACCCAGTTTAAAGGGAAAAATGGGAGAAACCTCAGGGAGAGCAGCAGAGGAGGGAATCCCTCTCCCAGGACGGACAGACGTGCAATAGATGCCGTGTGTACATTGAAAAGATAATACATTTGCAACATAGGTAGTCCAGATGTTTGGAAATGCATGTGTGTATAATAGGAAGATGAATCCACGAGGATATCCATCCAGGACCGATGATCCAGGACCACAGCCACGACTCAAGATCCAGCGCTCGCGATCCAGGACACAAGACCGCAGGATCATCCATGACTCCGGATCCCAGCATATATAGACACCAAAAGGAAAGACATGTGGGGAAGCTGGGTTAATGGAACATGAGAGTACACAGGTATAGACAGAGAGAAGGAAGAAGTAAGATGTCCCCCGACAAACTAAGCCTATATCAGCAAAACTAGGGGCTGAATCTAATCAGCCCTAACTATAAGCTTTATCAAAAAGGAAGGTCTTAAGCGCACTCTTAGAAAACGGATAGGGTGTCTGCCGCCCGAACACAAACTGGAAGCTGATTCCAAAAATGTGGAGCTTGATAAGAAAAGGCTCTGGCTCCCATTGTACTTTTAGAGACTCTAGGAACAACCAACAACCCTGCATTCTTGGAACGCAATGCCCTAGTAGGACAGTAGGGTATAATGAGTTCTTTAAGGTAAGATGGCGCCTGCCCATTAAGGGCTTTGTAGGCGAGAAGAAGAATTTTAAATTCTATCCTGTGTTCTATAGGGAGCCAGTGTAAGGCAGCCAGAACAGGAGTAATGTGGTCCCTTCTCCTAACTCTGGTTAGTACACGAGCCGCAGCATTTTGAATCAGCTGAAGCGACTTGATTGACTTCTTGGTACTCCCTGATAGTAAATAGTTACAATAATCCAGCCTCGAAGTAACAAATGCATGGACTAGTTTCTCTGCATCGCTTTTGAGGCAAGATATGCCTGATTTCTGCAATGTTACGTAGATGGAAGTAGGCGGTCCTTGAAATTGATTTTATGTGGGCGTTAAAGGATAAATCCTGATCAAATATAACACCAAGATTCCTTACAGTCTCACTGGAGGCCAAATTAATGCCATCCATAGTTAGTATATCTTTAGATAATTTGTTTCGTAGATTCTTCGGGCCAAGTACAATAACTTCAGTTTTGGTCGTGTTTAACATCAAAAAGTTTAAGGTCATCCACGTTTTTAAGTCCTTAAGGCAGTCTTGAATTTTATTTAGATGATTAATTTCATCAGGCTTAATGATAAATATAGTTGAGTATCATCCGCATAACAATGAAAGTTTACAGAATGATTCCTTATAATATTGCCTAACGGAAGCATATATAATGTGAACAAAATAGGTCCGAGCACTGAGCCCTGTGGCACTCCATGGCTAACTTTGGTTTGCGTGGAAGATTCATCGTTGACACGTACAAACTGAGAGCGTTCAGATAGATAGGACCTAAACCAGCCTAAAGCAGTTCCCTGTATGCCAACCAAGTGCTCTAGTCTTTGCAATAGGATATCATGGTCGATAGTATCAAATGCAGCACTGAGATCGAGCAAAACAAGAATAGAGACAAGTCCCTTGTCTGAGGCTATTAGAATATCATTTGTGACTTTAACCAGAGCTGTCTCTGTGCTATGATGTGTTCTAAAGCCAGACTGAAAATCTTCAAATAAATCATTGTTTTTTAAGTAATCACACAACTGTTTTGCGACCGCTTTCTCAAGAATCTTTGAGAGGAACGGAAGATTAGAAATAGGTCTATAGTTGGCTAAAACCTCTGGATCGAGGTTGTGCTTTTTAAGAAGCGGTTTTATCACTGCTACTTTGAATGATTGTGGAACATAGCCTGATAATAAAGACATATTCATAATATTTAATAAAGAAGTGCTAATTAATGGAGAAACTTCCTTCAACAGCTTAGTTGGAATTGGGTCTAACATGCACGTTGATGGTTTAGAAGAGAGAATCATTGAATGTAATTGTTCAAGGTTAATGGCTGAAAAGCATTCTAGTTTACTATCTAGTGTAATATTAGAACTTACGATTCCGGGAGCTGTTGATAACACTATACTGGTCGAAGGCAAGGGGTCATTAATTTTGTTTCTAAGAGTAACAATTTTATCGTTAAAAAAGCACATAAAATCATTACTACTGAGTGCTGTGGGAATAGAAGGCTCAATGGAGCTGTGGCTCTCTGTCAGCCTGGCTACAGTGCTGAAAAGAAATCTTGCATTATTCTTATTCTCATCTATTAATGAAGAGTAGTATGCTGCTCTCGCTTTACGCAGTGCTTTCTTATATTCATTGAGAGTAATATGCCAAATTAAACGAGATTCTTCAAGTTTAGTGGAACGCCATATCCTTTCAAGTTGTCTAGACTTTTGCTTTATTTTGCGGGTTTCGGCATTATGCCATGGAGCTAATCTATGTTGCTTTATTTTCTTCTTTTTCAAAGGAGCAACAGAGTCTAATTTTATTCGCAGCGCATCTATAGCACTATCAACAACATGATCAATTTGGGGTGGTGTACATTTTGTATAAGTTTCCTCCCTTACATGCAGACATGCTATCGAGTTAAGTATTGGTGGAATCTCTTCCTTAAATGTGGCTATAGCACTAACGGATAGGTTTCGTGCTGCAAGAGCTTTTGACTAATGCTTTGTAGTCTAGTAACAGTACTTCAAAAGTTACTAAGAAATGGTCGGATAAAGCAGGATTATGCGGTTCGACTAATAGTTGCTCAATTTCAATACCATAAGTCAGAACAAGGTCGAGAGTGTGATTATAACAGTGGGTTGGTTTATTTACACTCTGACAGAAACCAACAGAATCTAATATAGAGTTAAATGCAACAGTAAGGCTATTTTTATCATCGTCAACATGAATATTAAAGTCACCTACGATAATTACTTTGTCTGTTTTAAGAACCAAAGTTGATAAAAACTCAGAGAATTCTGATAAGAATTCTGAATAAGGACCTGGTGCACGATACACTGTAACAAATAAGATTGGCTGCAAAGTTTTCCAGGTCGGATGCGTAAGACTAAAAACGAGGCTTTCAAAAGAGGTATAATTACATTTTGGTTTAGTATTGATAAGTAAACTTGAGTCAAAGATTGCTGCAACTCCACCTCCTCGGCCCGTGCCTCGAGCAATATGAGTGTTGACATGGCTGGGTGGAGTGGCCTCATTTATGCTGACATATTCTTCATGTCTCAACCAAGTTTCAGTGAGACAGCATATATCAATATTATAATCTGATATTAAATCATTTACCAATATTGCTTTAGATGCTAGAGATCGTATGTTTAAGAGACCACATTTAATCTTCCTGTTTTGTTGCACTGTAGTAGTTGTTACATTTACTTTTATTAGGTTATTATGTATGACACCTCTATAGAGAACCGCAGTGACGCGTCCTAAAACCCGGAAGTAAGTTAGCATTTTTAGCACTTCCGGTTCCTTCGTCAAAAAAGCAATGTATTTTCTCCATAAGGTTTTGGAAAATAGCTCGAAATAAGGTCTGTGGTTTGACACAAATTTAAGAGATAAATCACGTTTTGTTCTACGACAGTAGATACATCAGCAGTGACCCCACTGGTGATTTTTGAAGAGTTTACGTGTCTGAAAAACGATGGTTGTTACCGAGTGGCTGAATAGGACTACAGAAATGGTCGAGTCCGTTGTACGTCATTACGCCTACACACGTAAACACTCCCGCTAAGTTTGTTTTCCCCTGTGTTCTGCTTGAAAGCAAGTACCTGCCTATCTTTAGTAGCTTATCTGTAGTCTCTTTAGTATCTGTATATCTATATCTTACCATTAGAATCTCTATTTTTGAAATGGTCATTTTTAACACCGTAGTTTTATAAATTATAGAACAATTAATTACCAGTGTTTTCCAATTTTACTCGGCAGTTCGTTTCGTTGGCTAACGTTAGCTAAAGCTAGCGCTACTAGTTAGCTACGCAATGGTTTGTTGCTTTGCTCCGGGTTGCAGCCACAGGTCTTCGCATGAAACGTGCTCGTTCTATCGTTTCCCGGCCAATGTTTTCCAAAGGAGAGTCTGGATTCGTGCCATGAGGTAAACTGACGTTACATTGTTGTCCATGTCACGGTGAAATGTAAATGATGGGTAGTGTATCGCCGTTTTAGAGATGGCACTGCTGAAAAGACCGCAACACAAGTAAAGATAATGAATACATCCTATTAAAACCTGTGTGGCTTATATGATAAGTCTAATTAGTACAAGCAGCATAACGTTTCACCATGTAACTAAAGATTGTAGTCAGGGAAATCAGTTTGACATATTGAACTAATAACAAATCACCTCTGCCTGGCAGAGAACTCTCTGCTCCATAGCTTCTCTTGGACGTAACATCACATGTACATTTTACATTTATATTCAATTTAATATTCCATCCCTCACATACTTTTGTATATATAATAACTTATATTTTGTTTTTCTTGTTATGCTGCTGCAACACAAACATTTCCCCAATTGGGATCAATACAGTAATATCTTAATTAATTAAGAAATATAACTATTATAATTAGTGTAGCAGCTGACACCTATTTTCAATCTGGATTAATCTACCTTTATTTCTTTAGTTCAATTTTGATCTATAAAAATGTCAAAATAGTGAAAATGTTCACGAGACAAAGTGCAACGTTATATCTTTAGATGTTTTGTTTTAGCCTATGTACTGTATGTCTTAATGCTCTTATTTGTGACGATGTGACTTCCATGAAACTAATATTGTATATCTTCCCAACAGACGAGCTGACAGGAAACCTAACACTCTAACAACCACAACATTGCAAAGGCGAGTAAATGTAAATTAAAAACGATTCACAATTTCTTAATTTCTTCTTCTCTCTTGCAGTGAGGTGAAGCTGACCTTGCACTTGGTGCCGGTAAGGATGCTCCTCACGCAGGCTGAATGTTACTCCCTCCTTACTGACACAGTAGCCCTTGATTTACAATGCTTCACTAATTGTCATTTCCCTGGCTCCGTAGGGACACTTTACCTCCAGCACAGCGGAAGACCCTACCAGACCATCTGGAGATGCCCCCAACACTCCTGATTGGGAGAGCCACAAACCTGACTCATGGACCTGCATCTGGGTTGCAGTGGTGAATGCCGTGATGCCCTCACATTCATTCATAGTCCCGCACTGTACAGACAAAACACCATCAAGGGCCTGTTGTTGCCCTAGCACCCTGGCACTAAGGGCAGCAGTCACACGCTTTGACCTCAGGACAGCTCCAAAGTTGCTGGCAGTCAACCTTCCTTTCCTGAACAAAAGCCAGTTTGGGTTGGTTCGCTGACAAGTGGTAGCCACCTGAATTGCCCTCTGTTGCTCCTCAGACGATGCCACGCTTGCCACAATTGCCTCAGGTCCCTGATGCCCAAACGATTTGAGAATTTCAGGAACAGTAAGTGTTTCCAAGCTGTAGTGTTCCTCTTCTGGCTCGGGGGAGAGAAGCGAAGACATTCCTGAGAACCTGCCCCCGAGTCTGTCCCTCAGCCAGTCACGATCTTCGGAGGTGGGCTCTCTTGTCAGCGGGTTGAATCAGTTATTGGTTGGAGGAAATAGCTCCTCCACTGAATGTGTACGTTTAGCTGCCTTTGGCTTCTTCCACTGACAGGTGTCAGTGCAGCTGAAAGTGTGGATGGCAAAGATGGCTAATGCAGCCGCATGACTGCATTTCCATTCGCCACGTGGGCATTCACATTCTTTGGAGAGAACTCCCTCTTCTCCTGTAGATACCTGTGGTGGTGGGATTGTTTTATTATTTAAAATATATTTACATTTGTAATGCCTTCCCAATTATCCCTTTAATTGTTTATAGCCTACTGTGTGTTTATTTCATGGATATTTCTGTGTTTTCTGGTGTGTAAAATTTGTAATCTTGGGGCCTCTTCTTTAACGTCTACATGCTACCACTGGCTCAGATAATGAAGAACAACAAAATAAGTTACCATAGCTATATAGATGACACACACATTTACGTAACCATTTCACCAGGAGACTATGCTCCAATTCAAACACTGAGTAAGTGCATTGAACAAATCAATGACTGGATGTGTCAGAACTTTCTCCAATTAAACAAAGATAAAACTGAGGTAATGGTTTTTGGAGCCAAGTCAGAACGTATAAAAGTTAGCGCTGAGCTTCAGTCTGCAATGTTCAAAACAACAGATAAAGCCAGAAATCTAGGTGTAGTCATGGACTCTGACCTGAGTTTCAACAGTCACATTAAAACAGTTACTAAATCAGCCTACTATCACCTAAAGAACATATCTAGGATTAAAGACTAATGTCACAGCAGGATCTGGAGACACTTGTCCATGCCTTTATCTTCAGTAGACTGGACTACTGCAATGGTGTCTTCACAGCTCTCACTAAAACATCTATTAGAAAGCTGCAGCTGATTCAGAACGCCGCTGCTCGAGTCCTCACTGACACTAAGAAAGTGGATCACATCACTCCTGCTCTGAAGTCTTCACTCTGGCTTCCTGTGTGTCAGAGAATAGATTTCTAAAATACTGCTGCTGGTTTATAAAGCACTGAATGGTTTAGGCCCAAAATACATTTCTGACCTCCTGCTAAACTATGAACCATCCAGATCTCTCAGGTCTTCAGGGACTGGTCAGCTTCCTGTCCCCAGAGACAGATCTCTCAGGTCTTCAGGGACTGGTCAGCTTCCTGTCCCCAGAGACAGATCTCTCAGGTCTTCAGGGACTGGTCAGCTTCCTGTCCCCAGAGACAGATCTCTCAGGTCTTCAGGGACTGGTCAGCTTCCTGTCCCCAGAGACAGATCTCTCAGGTCTTCAGGGACTGGTCAGCTTCCTGTCCCCAGAGACAGATCTCTCAGGTCTTCAGGGACTGGTCAGCTTCCTGTTCCCAGAGACAGATCTCTCAGGTCTTCAGGGACTGGTCAGCTTCCTGTCCCCAGAGACAGATCTCTCAGGTCTTCAGGGACTGGTCAGCTTCCTGTCCCCAGAGACAGATCTCTCAGGTCTTCAGGGACTGGTCAGCTTCCTGTCCCCAGAGACAGATCTCTCAGGTCTTCAGGGACTGGTCAGCTTCCTGTCCCCAGAGACAGATCTCTCAGGTCTTCAGGGACTGGTCAGCTTCCTGTCCCCAGAGACAGATCTCTCAGGTCTTCAGGGACTGGTCAGCTTCCTGTTCCCAGAGACAGATCTCTCAGGTCTTCAGGGACTGGTCAGCTTCCTGTCCCCAGAGACAGATCTCTCAGGTCTTCAGGGACTGGTCAGCTTCCTGTTCCCAGAGACAGAACTCAACCTGGAGAAGCAGCGTTCAGTTATTATGCTCCAAACATCTGGAACAAACTCCCAGAAACCTGCAGGTCCGCTGCGACTCTGACTACTTTCAAATCCAGGCTGAAGACTTTTCTCTTTGCCGCTGCTTTTAATTGAACTATTCACATCTTAAACTCACTGTAACTTTTATCCATGTACTTTTTTCTTTTACTGTTTATTTTATTAGCTTTTCTTTTTAATGACTGATTTAAATGCCATTTCTTAATGTCTTTCATTTTTTGTAAAGCACTTTGAATTGCCTTGTGTTGAAAAGTGCTATATAAATAAACTTGCCTTGCCTAATAAACATTTCATGTGACATAAAATGGATTTGTTGATGGGAATTAATGTCATTAATGTGAATAAATGAACTCTCGGTTAACGGTACTCTTGCTATAACTACTCACCGACACTCTATAAACCTTGTCCCTCATGCTAGTCCTGACAACACCGGTAAGCACACCTTCATCTAGTCTGCACTGTTTTACGTGTCCTGACTTGTAGTGGTTCTCTCCTCTATCTACACTTCTTGTCATCTTTGTAAAACGATATCAGACTGGTAATTGACGCAGCCATGACTTCTAGTTAAATTCAGTGTGGCTAAAATGAAAAGCTTTGTTAAAATATGCAAGCACGCGGAAGTCAAAGTCAGCTTTATTGTAAACAAATTCTACATGTGTTATACATCCAGAAATATCGTTTCCCACAGTGTGACATGTAGCCTATACATAAAACAAAAAGGGCCTAGATAAACGGGGTATACAGTTTAAAATGTTAATATATTTAAAGTGTTCAAAGTGCAGTTTCAGTGCAAGTCAGTTGAAACGATCTTAAGTTGGCGTGACGTTGAAGTCGTGCGACCCTGCTGCTGTACTGGCTTGTAGTTCGTTTATAGCATAACATTAGCATTTAGCTTTTGGCGACTAGATTTATGATTCAAAAATTATAAAAGTAGGAGAGACATGTGGAGATTATCCGGCTGAACAAAACGTGATCCTTCTCTTAAATGTGTGTCAACCACAGACCTTATTTCGAGCTATTTTCCCAAATCCTATGGAGAAATTGCATTGCGTTTTTGACGAAGGAACCGGAAGAAGTTTACATCCGGGGTTTAGGACGCGTCACTGCGGCTCTCTATTAGGTTTTACCTTAAATTGTCCTTGGGCAGACACACACACCGCTAATATTGGGTATTTTATTGGGTTCGGGATTCCTATGGGTGACTGCCTAGGAGAGAGCGCAGAGAAGCGTGTAAGACTGCGACTCCGCCTCCTGGTCTCAACTCCAGTTTGTCATGGATTACGTCCACAAAGCCCTGAAATGTTTGCCGAAATGAGATCTGCACCTTTCAAAGTAGGGTGAATGCCGTCTCTCTTAATCAGACCAGGTTTTCCCCAGAAGGCTGTCCAATTATTTACGAAGCCCACATTGTTTGCGGGGCACCACCAAGACAACCAGCGCTGAAATGATGACATGCGGCTATACATGTCATCATTGATCAGATTGGGGAGGGGACCAGAGAAGATTACGGTGTCCGACATTGTTTTAGCATAACTACACACCGACTCCACATTAAGTTTGGTGCATTCTGATTGGCGTAAACGAACATCATTACCACCGACGTGAATAACAATCCTCCCGTATTTGTGTTTATTTTTAGCCAGCAGTTTAAGATGCGCCTCAACGTCGCCCGCTCTGGCCCCCGGAATGCATGTGACTGTGGAGGCTTCGGTCTCTAAATTCACGTGTCTCATAATAGAGCTACCAATAACCAGAGTTGGCTTCTCAGCGGGTGTCTCGCTGAGTGGGGAATATCTGTTCAACTCTATTCAAGTTCAAACACGTCAACAAACCAACACAAAAGGTGTGTTCAATTCAGTCTGGAAGCTCAAGTATGTGCCAAAAATAAAAGCTAAAGGTGGAGGGGGAGGAGGAGGAGGAGGAGGAGGAGGAGGAGGAGGAGGAGGAGGAGGAGGAGGAGGAGGAGGAGGAGGAGGAGGACGACCTCCAGTGGTCACTCTGAGGAACTACAGCGGGTCAGGTCTTTAGTTTCAGAAACATTAGTGAAACCACAGTGTGATAATAATCTGTTACAGGTCCTCTATTCAACACTTCACTAAAGTGATCACAAATATATATTTAAAGTACAAAAGTAAAAGTACTCATTCTGCACCAGTTCATAATAATATATGTGTCACATCATTGAATAATAATAATGAATGAATCTGTCTGTTCACTTTAATGTTACAGCTGGTAAAGGAGGAGCATTTTTAAATAAAGGTCATATACAGTACATTGTGCCTCAATATTTTCACCAAGGAATCATATTTTAATATATAGTTAAGGCAGGACAATTTGGTGATTATATTTAGTGTTATTAATCTAGATCTGAAACGTTTACACAACATGTTCTTAACTTAAGTTATCACTTAAATGTATTGCAGAGAAAGTACAATATTGCCTCTAAGATGTAGAATGGTAGAAGTATAAAGTAGCAGGTAATGAAGTGAACTAAAGTACCTACAAGCTGAACTGAAGTGCAACACCTGAGTCAAGGTGCAGCAGTGAAATCCTGCATCAGCTCCATCTGGTGGAGCTTCCTCTGCTCTGATTGGTCCTCACCACTGACTCAGGACCATAAGCAGACTCTTCTCTGTCCAATCACAAACTACTAGTGTGTTCCTTTATTAAAGGAACTAAAATAATACTGAACATTAATAATCAATAACTTTATTTTCTTCATCTTTATTTTGTACCCTCCAAATCTTCTGCTCTGAACTCCAAACACAGTTTCCTGTTGAATGTTTAAAATGTATGAACCTCTGAAACAGAGGAAGATTTGAAGGCTTGCTGAGCTCTTCAGAGTCCGTCCAATAGAAGAGATCTGCATCGAAAGGCCAAGAATAATCCACATGAAGGATATTCCTGAAGTCTTCAAACCGTCCTGAAGACCACCGAGCATTGAGAGGGTCTTTAAGACGCTGCAGCTCAAAGAGCCAACAACATGGGAACTGTCTCATGAGTGTGTTTAGTTTGGAGGTGTGTGAGCTCTGTGTCCTGATGAGATAATGTGTGGTTCTCCAGCAGGTGGTTGTGTGAGTGTGAAGGTGTGAGCTCTGCTATGAATCCCTGTGAGGACACTGAACCCGCTCTGAGTGGGGACCCTGAACGCCTCACCAAAGCTCAGAGGTGAGATGACTGTCCTCTTCTCCAGAGCTCAGCAGGCATTACTCACACTCAAAGCTCTGTGTGTGTTTGTGTTGAAGCCCAGAGCAGCAGCATGTGACCTGGACCTGTACCTGGACCTGGACCTGGACCTGGACCTGGACCTGGACCTGGACCCAGCTGTGTGTCCATGAAGAGTGACCGGTCTATGCGTGAACCAATCTATTTTAAAGGCCGCCCTTCAGAGACAGGGTAAGTGGACGTCATGTGACTTCATTATATCAGCAGCAGTAGAAAACATGTTGTTACTGAAGAACAGAGACTTCTTTCAGACCTACATGCTGTAGAACGAGCAGGTATCATACTAGGAATACATGGGTGGCAATGAGAGAGCATTGGGTAGTCAAATAAAGATATGACTTCATTCACCACAGTACCCTCTTGTATGTGCCGTCTGCTCTGTCTTTGTGGCTCATATATTGGTGTTCTACTGCAGATCAGTAAAATAGTGAAAACTGAAAAGGAAAAAGGTGGCAGGAGATAACCTGCTGAGATCCAATCAAACAGCTCCGTACTCGAGGTCGGACAGGCTCACCAAATCAATATATTCTTAAGTATTCTGATGAAACAGGGTGAATATATCTGCCTCTATTGTAACACTTACTGAGAAAACATGCAGGTACTTTCTTATAAATACGTGGGTGTCCTGACAGACCCTTCTGTTCTACAAAGACCACATCGAATATATCAAAACAAATAATAGAGACTAGAGAGTAGATAATTTTTATTTTATTTTTTACATCTGTGATTTTACTACACGGTACAGGTGTTTGTCCACCTCTTTAAAAACTTCAAAACTGCTCCACCAGTCTTTCAGAGAATCTGCTCAAAGGTCGTAGGTCAACATTTGAGAGCCTCTCTGAATCAGCCTACCATCACAACCTTTAGAGGCGGGCCAACCACATTATCTCTGACCCCACCATGATTATGTAATGAGTGAAATCCCAGGTCAGATGAACATGGTGTCTTCAGTGACTGTGTTGTTCTGGTAAACATCTGTTTCTTGTTTCTTGTCTTGATGTTTGTCCTCGTTGACGTTGCTAATGGAGCTGCTGTGATGCCAGAAGCATGTCAGACTTGATCTGATAAGTATTATCATGTTGTTATATGGTGCTCTGAGCTCTGATCTGACTGTATAAGTGTTAGAGTGATGGAGACTAGGAGAGGTTTTAAGTGTTTGAGGATCATTATGTGCGCACCTGTCTAAGGACTCCAGATAGCAATGATCTTAATCTGGCATAACTCATCCCTTCTTTCAGATGAATGTATTTATATGCACGGTCCCTGTTTATTAAACACATAATAATATGAATGGTATTTAAGACCATTGTAGGGATGGGTATCGTTTGAAATGTAACGATTCCGATTCCGGTTCTTATCGATTCCCCGTTTCGATGACGACCGGCCGTTCTGTGATTCTCCAGAACACACAGATGGCCAGTCCGCCCTTACCCTATATTCCACCGAGGCGCCGCGGCGCAGACGGACCCGGTGGAATACAGGGTCTACCACGTTTAGGAACCGTTAAGCAGAACCGAAATGGTGTATTTTGTATGGGTACCCGGTACCCGGAATTTTCTTATCGGTTCTCATCTGGAACCGAGTTTCGGTTCCCAACCCTAGACCATTGTGACGGTCCAGATGCCTGATGACTGTTTCTTTCTCATGTTTCAGGAGGAGGCTGGAGGAACCTGAGCCCAGCTGTGTGTCCATGAAGAGTGACTGGTCTATGGACAAACCTACATGTTTCAGGGGGAGGCTGGAGGAACCTGAGCCCAGCTGTGTGTCCATGAAGAGTGACTGGTCTACGACCCTCTGTTGGTCAAAGGTGAGGATTGGAAGTTGATAACCCCTTCATGGTACCTGCTGCTCTGCTTTCAGGTTGTATTGACCCAGCTAAGAAAGTGTGGCTCTGTTGAATGTTCTTGGTGAGACACTTCTCTGGTTCCTTTCTCATAAAAGCAGCTTTGAGCATTTATAAGGCGTATCAGGTTTAAAGCTTTAAGCACCTAAACACCGTGACTAGCTCCTCGTCTGTGTGAACCAACTTGGCAATAAACCTGTTTCTGAATCTGATGACGGTTTCTTTAAATAAATAAATAACGGTCTTGTTTACCTTCAGTGTTTCTCCTCTGAGTTACCTTTATTTATTCCCTTATGAACATTAGTAAAGCTGGAGTTCTGTAATCCTGCAGCGTGCGTCCAAAGGGAGGGAAACTCCACTGTGTGGACGTCTACTCCAGCTTCAGATCAGCTCTGAGTGAATACATACCTGTGTGTTTGCCTTTGCTCCTCGTCAGTTGGAGGTCAATGTTTCCCTGTATTTGCAGCAGCTTTTGCTTCTCATTTCTAAAGTGTGTGTAAATGCTTTGTAGTGGTTTTGCTCTTCACCTGGTGCTCTATTGAACAATTAAACGGCTCATTGATCAAATTAAATTAAATGTAATTGTTAAACCTTAAACAAAGATTACATTCACTGATTACTTTCATTTTGGTGTGTGGCACTTCTTAGTGTTTAGTGTTGCTGATAGTCAATGATGAGTGATATCACTGCCCTTTAACCTTTGTACCAATTCATGTTTCTATAAAATGTGATTTTGAGATTTTAGTTTAAAAAATAAATTGGCAATAACTTCTACTGCTGCTAAAGTTGATACTCCGTGCGAGGCCCAGACAAATCCAGTGATTTAACCTTTCTCCTGTTGCTCACACATGCACCTGATCCACATTTCCAGCACCACTGAAGCATATCGAGATAATGTGAGTTATCTCTTCATGATTCCTCACAGAGAGGACCAGCAGAGCTCAGAGGTTCCCAGAGGTCAGTCTGCCCAGCAGCATCAGACTCAGCTGGACTCCACATTTATGGTCTGTACATGAACTACAGCTACTCTACATCTGTTCTGCTCACAGTCAACTCCATGATGCACTTTGCAGATCAGTGGATGGTCAGTCTGTCCGACATGGATCTGATGTTTGGTGCCTTTAGTTTGATTGTGTTGTTCATGTATTCTGTTCCAGCTGCTGGAGGACAACATCATCACTTTCGTGAAGAACGAGCTGAAGAAGTTCCAGAAGGCTCTGAGTTCAGATTACCCAGAATGCTTAGAGAGTCAGAGTGAGGATGAGGAGGTGTTGGACGGTGAGGATGAAGAGCAGAGGAGGAGCAGCAGAGAGGCATTTCTGAACATCTCACTGCACTTCCTGAGGAGCATGAAGCAGGAGGAGCTGGCTGAGCGTCTGCAGAGCAGTGAGAGGGTTTCTATAGAGATTTAACAAGCTGGATAAATGTTGACTGATGTCTCAAGAGATGGAACAAAATATACTGAGATACTCGTTCTTTAAAGATTCATCTGACTCATTGATCTGCTTTGTTGTGTGTTCATTCAGGAAGTCGTTCTGGAGCGTGTCAGCGTGAACTGAAGTCTAACCTGAAGGAGAGGTTCCAGTGTGTGTTTGAGGGCATTGCTAAAGCAGGAAACCCAACCCTTCTGAACCAGATCTACACAGAGCTCTACATCACAGAGGGGGGGGTCTGCAGAGGTCAATGCTGAACATGAGGTCAGACAGATTGAAACAGCATCCAGGAAACCAGACAGACCAGAAACACCCATCAGACAAGAAGACCTCTTTAAAGCCTCACCTGGAAGAGATGCACCAATCAGAGCAGTGCTGACAAAGGGCGTGGCTGGCATTGGGAAAACAGTCTTAACACAGAAGTTCACTCTGGACTGGGCTGAAGGCAAAGCCCACCAGGACATCCAGTTCATATTTCCATTCACCTTCAGAGAGCTGAACGTGGTGAGAGAGAACAAGTACAGCTTGGTGGAACTCGTTCATCACTTCTTCCCTGAAACCAGAGACGCAGGAATCTGCAGGTTCGATCAGTTCCCGGTCGTGTTCATCTTTGACGGTCTGGATGAGAGTCGACTTCCTCTGGACTTCCTCAACACTGAGGTCCTGACTGATGTCACAGAGTCCACCTCAGTGGACCGGCTGCTGACAAACCTCATCAGGGGGAAGCTGCTTCCCTCTGCTCGCCTCTGGATAACCACACGCCCTGCAGCAGCCAATCAGATCCCTCCTGAGTGTGTGGACATGGTGACAGAGGTCCGAGGGTTCACTGACCCACAGAAGGAGGAGTACTTCAGGAAGAGATTCAGAGATCAGGAGCAGGCCGGCACCATCATCTCCCACATCAAGACCTCACGAAGCCTCCACATCATGTGCCACATCCCAGTCTTCTGCTGGATCTCTGCTTCAGTTCTGGAGGAGGTGTTGAAAACCAGAGAGGGAGGAGAGCTGCCCAAGACCCTGACTGAGATGTACATCCACTTCCTGGTGGTTCAGTCCAAAGTGAAGAACGTCAAGTATGATGGAGGAGCTGAGACAGATCCACACTGGAGTCCAGAGAGCAGGAAGATGATGGAGTCTCTGGGGAAACTGGCTTTTGAGCAGCTGCAGAAAGGCAACCTGATCTTCTACGAGTCCGACCTGACAGAGTGTGGCATCGATATCAGAGCAGCCTCAGTGTACTCAGGAGTGTTCACACAGGTCTTCAGAGAGGAGAGAGGACTGTACCAGGACAAGGTGTTCTGCTTCGTCCATCTGAGCGTTCAGGAGTTTCTGGCTGCTCTTCATGTCCATCTGACCTTCATCACCTCTGGAGTCAACCTGCTGTCAGAAGAACCAACAACCTCCATGCTGCCTAAAGTCTTCAGACCCAAACCTAAACTAACACATCTCTACCAGAGTGCTGTGGACCAGGCCTTACAGAGTCCAAACGGGACACCTGGACTTGTTCCTCCGCTTCCTCCTGGGTCTTTCACTGCAGACCAATCAGAAACTCCTACGTGGTCTGCTGACAGAAACAGGAAGTAGCTCAGAGACCAACAAGAAAACAGTCCAGTACATGAAGAAGAAGATGGATGAGGGTCTGTCTGCAGAGAGAAGCATCAACCTGTTCCACTGTCTGAATGAACTGAATGATGGTTCTCTAGTGGAGCAGATCCAACAGTCCCTGAGTTCAGGAAGTCTCTCCACAGATAGTCTGTCTCCTGCTCAGTGGTCAGCTCTGGTCTTCATCTTACTGTCATCAGGAGAAGATCTGGACGTGTTTGACCTGAAGAAATACTCTGCTTCAGAGGAGGCTCTTCTGAGGCTGCTGCCAGTGGTCAAAGCCTCCAGGAAGGCTCTGTGAGTACAGAAACATTCATACATCATGACTCAAATATTCAGTTCATTATTTTAACATATTGCTTGTTTTCTCTTTTTCAGACTGAGTGGCTGTAAGCTGTCAGAGAGAAGCTGTGCAGCTCTGTCCTCAGTCCTCAGCTCCCAGTCCTCTAGTCTGAGAGAGCTGGACCTGAGTAACAACGACCTGCAGGATTCAGGAGTGAAGCTGCTGTCTGCTGGACTGGAGAGTCCACACTGCACTCTGGAGACTCTCAGGTCAG
>CM070497.1:38232514-38235014 GCA_036324585.1 Champsocephalus esox
GTTGTGTGAAGTGTGTGTCTGACGGTGTGTCTGACAGTCTGACGGTGTGTGAAGTGTGTGTCTGACGGTGTGTCTGGCAGTCTGACGGTTGTGTGAAGTGTGTGTCTGACGGTGTGTCTGGCAGTCTGACGGTGTGTGAAGTGTGTGTCTGACGGTGTGTCTGGCAGTCTGACGGTTGTGTGAAGTGTGTGTCTGACGGTGTGTCTGGCAGTCTGACGGTGTGTGAAGTGTGTGTCTGACGGTGTGTCTGGCAGTCTGACGGTTGTGTGAAGTGTGTGTCTGACGGTGTGTCTGGCAGTCTGACGGTGTGTGAAGTGTGTGTCTGACGGTGTGTCTGGCAGTCTGACGGTTGTGTGAAGTGTGTGTCTGACGGTGTGTCTGGCAGTCTGACGGTGTGTGAAGTGTGTGTCTGACGGTGTGTCTGACAGTCTGACGGTTGTGTGAAGTGTGTGTCTGACGGTGTGTCTGACAGTCTGACGGTGTGTGAAGTGTGTGTGTGACAGTCTGACGGTGTGTGAAGTGTGTGTCTGACGGTGTGTCTGGCAGTCTGACGGTTGTGTGAAGTGTGTGTCTGACAGTCTGACGGTGTGTCTGGCAGTCTGACGGTTGTGTGAAGTGTGTGTCTGACGGTGTGTCTGACAGTCTGACGGTTGTGTGAAGTGTGTGTCTGACGGTGTGTCTGACAGTGTGTCTGACAGTCTGACGGTTGTGTGAAGTGTGTGTCTGACGGTGTGTCTGACAGTCTGACGGTTGTGTGAAGTGTGTGTCTGACGGTGTGTCTGACAGTCTGACGGTGTGTGAAGTGTGTGTCTGACAGTCTGACGGTGTGTCTGACAGTCTGACGGTGTGTGAAGTGTGTGTCTGACAGTCTGACGGTGTGTGAAGTGTGTGTCTGACGGTGTGTCTGGCAGTCTGACGGTTGTGTGAAGTGTGTGTCTGACGGTGTGTCTGGCAGTCTGACGGTGTGTGAAGTGTGTGTCTGACGGTGTGTCTGACAGTCTGACGGTTGTGTGAAGTGTGTGTCTGACGGTGTGTCTGGCAGTCTGACGGTTGTGTGAAGTGTGTGTCTGACGGTGTGTCTGACAGTCTGACGGTTGTGTGAAGTGTGTGTCTGACGGTGTGTCTGGCAGTCTGACGGTGTGTGAAGTGTGTGTCTGACGGTGTGTCTGACAGTCTGACGGTTGTGTGAAGTGTGTGTCTGACGGTGTGTCTGACAGTCTGACGGTGTGTGAAGTGTGTGTCTGACGGTGTGTCTGGCAGTCTGACGGTTGTGTGAAGTGTGTGTCTGACGGTGTGTCTGGCAGTCTGACGGTGTGTGAAGTGTGTGTCTGGCAGTCTGACGGTGTGTGAAGTGTGTGTCTGGCAGTCTGACGGTGTGTGAAGTGTGTGTCTGACGGTGTGTCTGGCAGTCTGACGGTTGTGTGAAGTGTGTGTCTGACGGTGTGTCTGGCAGTCTGACGGTTGTGTGAAGTGTGTGTCTGGCAGTCTGACGGTTGTGTGAAGTGTGTGTCTGACGGTGTGTCTGACAGTCTGACGGTGTGTGAAGTGTGTGTCTGACGGTGTGTCTGCAGTCTGACGGTTGTGTGAAGTGTGTGTCTGACGGTGTGTCTGGCAGTCTGACGGTGTGTGAAGTGTGTGTCTGACGGTGTGTCTGGCAGTCTGACGGTTGTGTGAAGTGTGTGTCTGACGGTGTGTCTGGCAGTCTGACGGTGTGTGAAGTGTGTGTCTGACGGTGTGTCTGACAGTCTGACGGTTGTGTGAAGTGTGTGTCTGACGGTGTGTCTGACAGTCTGACGGTGTGTGAAGTGTGTGTCTGACAGTCTGACGGTGTGTGAAGTGTGTGTCTGACGGTGTGTCTGGCAGTCTGACGGTTGTGTGAAGTGTGTGTCTGACAGTCTGACGGTGTGTCTGGCAGTCTGACGGTTGTGTGAAGTGTGTGTCTGACGGTGTGTCTGACAGTCTGACGGTTGTGTGAAGTGTGTGTCTGACGTGTGTCTGCGTGTGTCTGACAGTCTGACGGTTGTGTGAAGTGTGTGTCTGACGGTGTGTCTGACAGTCTGACGGTTGTGTGAAGTGTGTGTCTGACGGTGTGTCTGACAGTCTGACGGTGTGTGAAGTGTGTGTCTGACAGTCTGACGGTGTGTGAAGTGTGTGTCTGACAGTGTGTCTGGCAGTCTGACGGTTGTGTGAAGTGTGTGTCTGACGGTGTGTCTGGCAGTCTGACGGTGTGTGAAGTGTGTGTCTGACGGTGTGTCTGACAGTCTGACGGTTGTGTGAAGTGTGTGTCTGACGGTGTGTCTGGCAGTCTGACGGTGTGTGAAGTGTGTGTCTGCAGTCTGACGGTGTGTGAGTGTGTGTCTGGCAGTCTGACGGTGTGTGAAGTGTGTGTCTGATGGTGTGTCTGGCAGTCTGACGGTTGTGTGAAGTGTGTGTCTGACGGTGTGTCTGGCAGTCTGACGGTTGTGTGAAGTGTGTGTCTGGCAGTCTGACGGTTGTGTGA
>CM070497.1:38240014-38250014 GCA_036324585.1 Champsocephalus esox
CAGTGAGACTGTAAGGAATCTTGGTGTTATATTTGATCAGGATTTATCCTTTAACGCCCACATAAAATCAATTTCAAGGACCGCCTACTTCCATCTACGTAACATTGCAAAGATCAGGCATATCTTGCCTCAAAGCGATGCAGAGAAACTAGTCCATGCATTTGTTACTTCGAGGCTGGATTATTGTAACTCTTTACTATCAGGGAGTACCAAGAAGTCAGTCAAGTCGCTTCAGCTGATTCAAAATGCTGCGGCTCGTGTACTAACCAGAGTTAGGAGAAGGGACCACATTACTCCTGTTCTGGCTGCCTTACACTGGCTCCCTATAGAACACAGGATAGAATTTAAAATGCTTCTTCTCGCCTACAAAGCCCTTAATGGGCAGGCGCCATCTTACCTTAAAGAACTCATTATACCCTACTGGCCTACTAGGGCATTGCGTTCCAAGAATGCAGGGTTGTTGGTTGTTCCTAGAGTCTCTAAAAGTACAATGGGAGCCAGAGCCTTTTCTTATCAAGCTCCACATTTGTGGAATCAGCTTCCAGTTTGTGTTCGGGCGGCAGACACCCTATCCGTTTTTAAGAGTGCGCTTAAGACCTTCCTTTTTGATAAAGCTTATAGTTAGGGCTGATTAGATTCAGCCCCTAGTTTTGCTGATATAGGCTTTGTTTGTCGGGGGACATCTCACTTCTTCCTTCTCTCTGTCTGTACCCCGTGTACTCTCATGTTCCCATTAACCCAGCTTCCCCACATGTCTTTCTTTTTGGTGTCTATATATGCTGGGATCCGGAGTCATGGATGATCCTGCGGTCCTGTGTCCTGGATCACGAGCGCTGGATCTTGAGTCGTGGCTGTGGTCCTGGATCATCGGTCCTGGATGGATATCCTCGTGGATTCATCTTCCTATTATACACACATGCATTTCCAAACATCTGGACTACCTATGTTGCAAATGTATTATCTTTTCAATTCACACACGGCATCTATTGCACGTCTGTCCGTCCTGGGAGAGGATCCCTCCTCTGTTGCTCTCCCTGAGGTTTCTCCATGTTCCCTTTAAACTGGGTTTTCTTTGGAAGTTTTTCCTTGTACGATGTGAGGGTCTGAGGACAAAGGGTCTAAGGACAGAGGGTCTGAGGACAGAGGGTCTAAGGACAGAAGGGTCTAGACAGTCGGGACAGAGGGTCTAAGGACAGAGGGTGTCGTATTGTCATATTGATATTCTGTACACACTGTGAAGACCACTGAGACAAATGTGACATTTGTGATATTGGGCTATCAATAAACATTGATGATGATTGATTGATTGAATATTGATTCTAACAAGTGACATGTATGTAATGTTTGTTTGTTCACCATGTAAGGTGGCCTTGGGTCCCTCGAAAAGGCGCTATACAAATGTAATATATTATTATTATTATCAGTTCAGTAACCAATAATGTGTATTCCAAGAATCATAGCAAGGAAACAAACAGCTTTCAACGTTTTAGTTTTTCGTTTAACAAATGGATTTAAAGACTGGGTGTTTTAAATGACATATGTTTGTAATCTGTACAATGAGAAGTGATTCCTGCTGTCAGCATGCCAATTCCACGCTCCATCAAAACTTGCGACATCTGTGGCATTGTACTGTGTGATAAAACTGCACGTTTCAGAGTGGCCTTTTAGTGTGGCCAGCCTAGGGCTCACCTGTGCAATAATCATGCTGTCTAATCAGCATCTTGATATGCCACGCCTGAGAGGTGGGATGGATTATCTCGGCAAAGGAGAAGTGCTCACTATCACACATTCTTTCAGATTTGTGAACAATATTTGAGAGAAATGGTTATTTTGTGTTTATAGAAAATGTTTTGGATCTTTGAGTTAATCTCGTGAAAAATGGGAGCAAAAACAAAGGTGTTGCATTTATATTTGTGTTCAGTGTATGTGTCCCCGCTGCGTCAGGGGACTCACGCAGAGTCAGAAAATAAAACTCCCTCTTTTCCTCCGTACCCAAATCTTTTAAAAACAGGTGAACAACGAGCGGATACAGATTTGCTGCCGATAGACGTCAAATCGGCGGCGGGCCGACAGCACTATCAGAAACAAAGCCTGACGTGTTTTGGACGTAATCTCGTCTCTGTTTACATTAGCATCGCTAACACTCAGAGCTAACCTGTACTGGAGAGCACACGTGTTTAACACTAGAACCGCCAGAGGTCGCTGTATACCTATATCCGCCAACGGGTAAAGTTTACCCGCTATTGATTTCCAAGGTACAATGTACCATACAGAACCGTGAGTTTTGATCGCACAGGGATGACATGTATACCAATATAATCTGTGGACTCTCAGTTTTTCATATTATATGTGACCCGCTCTATCGAAATCAGTCGGAAGTCGCAACAGCTCATTTCAGAATAAACGTGGATTTACATAAAAAACTATTTGTTCAGGGTTCGGGTGTTTTGTTTGATTTTAAACAAACAAAGTCTTGGCTTTCAGAATATGAAACTTTTATTTCCAAAATCACACGATAAATACATTTTTGAAGCTCGTGAAAGGGACGAAGACAAGCACCTCTCACTCGCACTCTGCTCTTCCGCAGCGCCGCCCCCCTCCCTCCGGCTGAAATGATGGACGTAAGAGTATAGTAATCATAGATAACAGGCAGGGTCCGTTACATTTGTTTTCATCTGATTTAAATTAAACAAAGTCTTGGCTTTCAAACATTAAACTTGTTTCGGCAAATTCAGATTATAAATATAACTTTGAAGCTTCGGCATAACTACAAGCGGAGAACGGAGTAACGTCACAGCAGCACAACAACAGCCGGTGTTTCTCGTGAGGGTTTTCTCTGGGAAACAAACACAATACACACACACGCAAAAATACACCAACACACACACGTATACACGCACACACTCGCGAGCTTCCCCTCCAAACGAAAATATCTTCCCTCCGTAGTATTTTGATCGCAAAATCAATAGCGCGAGGAGCGCTGCATTTCCATGAGGTAAATATTACCCGCTGGCGGAAATAGGTATAAATATCCGTTTTTTTGGCGATTTTTTCAATCTGACTTCATATTGACCATTTTTAACAACACCGGGTGTTACATAACACACTTTCAGGAAAAGTCACGGACTGGGAGACGTTAATATTTTATTGAAAAAAAGTTACATACAATAAAAAAACAGCTGCGGGTAAAATGTACCCGTTGGCGGTTCTCGTGTTAAAAAGCAGGAAATAAAAAAGGAACCCACCTCGTGATAAACCCGCAAGAGAAAAGGCATTCGAGCTCCATACTGTTTCAGAAATAATCCTTGATGTGGTTTTAGAACAGGATGGCGTTTTATCAAAGCAGAATCTATCTCCGGTAGAATTCTGATCAGGCATTAGCTCCGCCTCCTCTTTTTTTTTCAAGCTCAGGACCCAGAATCAGCGGGTTTGAGCTACAACGGGGGATCTGTTTGGTATTTTAAGCGAACAACTTCACAGACATGTTTTGTATAGTCATGGCCCTACGATATATGTTTCCAATACGGCATGATAGGTCCCCTTTAAGTTATCACGACAGAGAACCTTCATAATTCAAAAAAGGCAATTTAAGACCCACCTTTTTAATGTGGCTTTGGTTCGTATTTATTCGTATTTTACTATTTTATTTTGTATCAATCAAAATGTGTTTTTCTACCTGAGGATGACTTTGCTTTGTGTATTACTGTAAAGGTGTTTTATAAATGAAGTCCGATTAGATTGCTACATGAAGTATAATGTAGTTGATATCTGTAATATATCAAATAATAATGAAAGCTCAGTGACCGCCACCCTTCCCTGAACACCTCCTGCAGTCTGTGAGAAACATGATGTGACAGAGCGCTGATAACCCAACGCCTGGTGTGCCCGCGACACCATGAAGCTAAGAGTGGAAGAGAGGGGTCAGCCAGAGAGGGTGTGTGTGTGTGTGTGTGTGTGTGTGTGTGTGTGTGTGTGTGTATTTCAATGTGTCTTTGCGTGCATCACACCTCTGTTATCATCGTACATTAAGCTCATAACATACCGTTCCTTAAAAGAGCTCACACACACACACACACTCACACACACACACACACTCACACACACACACACACACACACACACTTTGCAGGCTAAATACAAATGACAAATCAAATGAATTTTCCTGATCATGATACACATTTGAAATATAACAAAATAAACAAAACATACTCGAAATAATGTATTTCATTTTTTGATACGATTTCAGATATTTAAAAAGACCCTATTCTTCTTTCTGTGGTGTTCCAGAACACCAGCAGGAGAGGACTCTTTAAAGTAGAGACACTACATACTGATATACACCTGAACATCAGCAGGAGAGGACTCTTTAAAGTAGAGACACTACATACTGATATACACCTGAACATCAGCAGGAGAGGACTCTTTAAAGTAGAGACACTACATACTGATATACACCTGAACATCAGCAGGAGAGGACTCTTTAAAGTAGAGACACTACATACTGATATACACCTGAACATCAGCAGGAGAGGACTCTTTAAAGTAGAGACACTACATACTGATATACACCTGAACATCAGCAGGAGAGGACTCTTTAAAGTAGAGACACTACATACTGATATACACCTGAACATCAGCAGGAGAGGACTCTTTAAAGTAGAGACACTACATACTGATATACACCTGAACATCAGCAGGAGAGGACTCTTTAAAGTAGAGACACTACATACTGATATACACCTGAACATCAGCAGGAGAGGACTCTTTAAAGTAGAGACACTACACACTGATATACACCTGAACATCAGCAGGAGAGGACTCTTTAAAGTAGAGACACTACATACTGATATACACCTGAACATCAGCAGGAGAGGACTCTTTAAAGTAGAGACACTACATACTGATATACACCTGAACATCAGCAGGAGAGGACTCTTTAAAGTAGAGACACTACATACTGATATACACCTGAACATCAGCAGGAGAGGACTCTTTAAAGTAGAGACACTACATACTGATATACACCTGAACATCAGCAGGAGAGGACTCTTTAAAGTAGAGACACTACATACTGATATACACCTGAACATCAGCAGGAGAGGACTCTTTAAAGTAGAGACACTACATACTGATATACACCTGAACATCAGCAGGAGAGGACTCTTTAAAGTAGAGACACTACATACTGATATACACCTGAACATCAGCAGGAGAGGACTCTTTAAAGTAGAGACACTACATACTGATATACACCTGAACACCAGCAGGAGAGGACTCTTTAAAGTAGAGACACTACATACTGATATACACCTGAACATCAGCAGGAGAGGACTCTTTAAAGTAGAGACACTACATACTGATATACACCTGATCATCAGCAGGAGAGGACTCTTTAAAGTAGAGACACTCATACTGATATACACCTGAACATCAGCAGGAGAGGACTCTTTAAAGTAGAGACACTACATGCTGATATACACCTGAACATCAGCAGGAGAGGACTCTTTAAAGTAGAAACACTACATACTGATATACACCTGAACATCAGCAGGAGGGGACTCTTTAAAGTAGAGACACTACACACTGATATACACCTGAACATCAGCAGGAGAGGACTCTTTAAAGTAGAGACACTACATGCTGATATACACCTGAACATCAGCAGGAGAGGACTCTTTAAAGTAGAGACACTACATATACACCTGAACATCAGCAGGAGAGGACTCTTTAAAGTAGAGACACTACATACTGATATACACCTGAACATCAGCAGGAGAGGACTCTTTAAAGTAGAGACACTACATACTGATATACACCTGAACATCAGCAGGAGAGGACTCTTTAAAGTAGAGACACTACATATATACACCTGAACATCAGCAGGAGAGGACTCTTTAAAGTAGAGACACTACACACTGATATACACCTGAACATCAGCAGGAGAGGACTCTTTAAAGTAGAGACACTACATACTGATATACACCTGAACATCAGCAGGAGAGGACTCTTTAAAGTAGAGACACTACATACTGATATACACCTGAACATCAGCAGGAGAGGACTCTTTAAAGTAGAGACACTACATACTGATATACACCTGAACATCAGCAGGAGAGGACTCTTTAAAGTAGAGACACTACATACTGATATACACCTGAACATCAGCAGGAGAGGACTCTTTAAAGTAGAGACACTACATACTGATATACACCTGAACATCAGCAGGAGAGGACTCTTTAAAGTAGAGACACTACACACTGATATACACCTGAACACCAGCAGGAGAGGACTCTTTAAAGTAGAGACACTACACACTGATATACACCTGAACATCAGCAGGAGAGGACTCTTTAAAGTAGAGACACTACATACTGATATACACCTGAACATCAGCAGGAGAGGACTCTTTAAAGTAGAGACACTACATACTGATATACACCTGAACATCAGCAGGAGAGGACTCTTTAAAGTAGAGACACTACATACTGATATACACCTGAACATCAGCAGGAGAGGACTCTTTAAAGTAGAGACACTACATACTGATATACACCTGAACATCAGCAGGAGAGGACTCTTTAAAGTAGAGACAGTACATACTGATATACACCTGAACATCAGCAGGAGAGGACTCTTTAAAGTAGAGACACTACATACTGATATACACCTGAACATCAGCAGGAGAGGACTCTTTAAAGTAGAGACACTACACACTGATATACACCTGAACATCAGCAGGAGAGGACTCTTTAAAGTAGAGACACTACATACTGATATACACCTGAACACTCAGCAGGAGAGGACTCTTTAAAGTAGAGACACTACATACTGATATACACCTGATCATCAGCAGGAGAGGACTCTTTAAAGTAGAGACACTACATACTGATATACACCTGAACATCAGCAGGAGAGGACTCTTTAAAGTAGAGACACTACATACTGATATACACCTGAACATCAGCAGGGAGGACTCTTTAAAGTAGAGACTCACTACATAGCTGATATACTACACTGAACATCAGCAGGAGAGGACTCTTTAAAGTATGAGATCACTGACATACTGATATACACCTGAACATCAGCAGGAGAGGACTCTTTAAAGTAGAGACACTACATACTGATATACACCTGAACATCAGCAGGAGAGGACTCTTTAAAGTAGAGACACTACATACTGATATACACCTGAACATCAGCAGGAGAGGACTCTTTAAAGTAGAGACACTACACACTGATATACACCTGAACATCAGCAGGAGAGGACTCTTTAAAGTAGAGACACTACATACTGATATACACCTGAACATCAGCAGGAGAGGACTCTTTAAAGTAGAGACACTACATACTGATATACACCTGAACATCAGCAGGAGAGGACTCTTTAAAGTAGAGACACTACATACTGATATACACCTGAACATCAGCAGGAGAGGACTCTTTAAAGTAGAGACACTACATACTGATATACACCTGAACATCAGCAGGAGAGGACTCTTTAAAGTAGAGACACTACATACTGATATACACCTGAACATCAGCAGGAGAGGACTCTTTAAAGTAGAGACACTACACACTGATATACACCTGAACATCAGCAGGAGAGGACTCTTTAAAGTAGAGACACTACACACTGATATACACCTGAACATCAGCAGGAGAGGACTCTTTAAAGTAGAGACACTACATACTGATATACACCTGAACATCAGCAGGAGAGGACTCTTTAAAGTAGAGACACTACATACTGATATACACCTGAACATCAGCAGGAGAGGACTCTTTAAAGTAGAGACACTACATACTGATATACACCTGAACATCAGCAGGAGAGGACTCTTTAAAGTAGAGACAGTACATACTGATATACACCTGAACATCAGCAGGAGAGGACTCTTTAAAGTAGAGACACTACATACTGATATACACCTGAACATCAGCAGGAGAGGACTCTTTAAAGTAGAGACACTACACACTGATATACACCTGAACATCAGCAGGAGAGGACTCTTTAAAGTAGAGACACTACATACTGATATACACCTGAACATCAGCAGGAGAGGACTCTTTAAAGTAGAGACACTACATACTGATATACACCTGAACATCAGCAGGAGAGGACTCTTTAAAGTAGAGACACTACATACTGATATACACCTGAACATCAGCAGGAGAGGACTCTTTAAAGTAGAGACACTACACACTGATATACACCTGAACATCAGCAGGAGAGGACTCTTTAAAGTAGAGACACTACATACTGATATACACCTGAACATCAGCAGGAGAGGACTCTTTAAAGTAGAGACACTACATACTGATATACACCTGAACATCAGCAGGAGAGGACTCTTTAAAGTAGAGACACTACATACTGATATACACCTGAACATCAGCAGGAGAGGACTCTTTAAAGTAGAGACACTACATACTGATATACACCTGAACATCAGCAGGAGAGGACTCTTTAAAGTAGAGACACTACATACTGATATACACCTGAACATCAGCAGGAGAGGACTCTTTAAAGTAGAGACACTACACACTGATATACACCTGACATCAGCAGGAGAGGACTCTTTAAAGTAGAGACACTACATACTGATATACACCTGAACATCAGCAGGAGAGGACTCTTTAAAGTAGAGACACTACATACTGATATACACCTGACATCAGCAGGAGAGGACTCTTTAAAGTAGAGACACTACATACTGATATACACCTGAACATCAGCAGGAGAGGACTCTTTAAAGTAGAGACACTACATACTGATATACACCTGAACATCAGCAGGAGAGGACTCTTTAAAGTAGAGACACTACATACTGATATACACCTGAACATCAGCAGGAGAGGACTCTTTAAAGTAGAGACACTACATACTGATATACACCTGAACATCAGCAGGAGAGGACTCTTTAAAGTAGAGACACTACATACTGATATACACCTGAACATCAGCAGGAGAGGACTCTTTAAAGTAGAGACACTACATACTGATATACACCTGAACATCAGCAGGAGAGGACTCTTTAAAGTAGAGACACTACACACTGATATACACCTGAACATCAGCAGGAGAGGACTCTTTAAAGTAGAGACACTACATACTGATATACACCTGAACATCAGCAGGAGAGGACTCTTTAAAGTAGAGACACTACATACTGATATACACCTGAACATCAGCAGGAGAGGACTCTTTAAAGTAGAGACACTACATACTGATATACACCTGAACATCAGCAGGAGAGGACTCTTTAAAGTAGAGACACTACATACTGATATACACCTGAACATCAGCAGGAGAGGACTCTTTAAAGTAGAGACACTACATACTGATATACACCTGAACATCAGCAGGAGAGGACTCTTTAAAGTAGAGACACTACATACTGATATACACCTGAACATCAGCAGGAGAGGACTCTTTAAAGTAGAGACACTACATACTGATATACACCTGAACATCAGCAGGAGAGGACTCTTTAAAGTAGAGACACTACATACTGATATACACCTGAACATCAGCAGGAGAGGACTCTTTAAAGTAGAGACACTACATACTGATATACACCTGAACATCAGCAGGAGAGGACTCTTTAAAGTAGAGACACTACATACTGATATACACCTGAACATCAGCAGGAGAGGACTCTTTAAAGTAGAGACACTACATACTGATATACACCTGAACATCAGCAGGAGAGGACTCTTTAAAGTAGAGACACTACATACTGATATACACCTGAACATCAGCAGGAGAGGACTCTTTAAAGTAGAGACACTACATACTGATATACACCTGAACATCAGCAGGAGAGGACTCTTTAAAGTAGAGACACTACACACTGATATACACCTGAACATCAGCAGGAGAGGACTCTTTAAAGTAGAGACACTACATACTGATATACACCTGAACATCAGCAGGAGAGGACTCTTTAAAGTAGAGACACTACATACTGATATACACCTGAACATCAGCAGGAGAGGA
>CM070497.1:38262514-38296399 GCA_036324585.1 Champsocephalus esox
TCTCTTCTACATCGACATGTGTCCCCTCTTCTTCATGTCTCCTCTACATCAACATGTGTCCCCCCTTCTCCATGTCTCTTCCACATCAACACGTGTCCCCTCTTCTCCATGTCTCTTCTACATCAACATGTGTCCCCTCTTCTTCACGTCTCTTCTACATCAACATGTGTCCTCTCTTCTTCATGTCTCTTCTACATCAACATCTGTCCCCTCTTCTCCATGTCTCTTCTACATCAACATGTGTCCCCTCTTCTTCATGTCTCTTCTACATCAACATCTGTCCCCTCTTCTCCATGTCTCTTCTACATCAACATGTGTCCCCTCTTCTTCATGTCTCTTCTACATCAACATCTGTCCCCTCTTCTCCATGTCTCTTCTACATCAACATGTGTCCCCTCTTCTTCATGTCTCTTCTACATCAACATGTGTCCCCTCTTCTTCATGTCTCCTCTACATCAACATGTGTCCCCTCTTCTTCATGTCTCTTCTTTATCAACATGTGTCCCCTCTTCTCCATGTCTCTTCTACATCAACATGTGTCCCCTCTTCTTCATGTCTCCTCTACATCAACATGTGTCCCCTCTTCTTCATGTCTCCTCTACATCAACATGTGTCCCCTCTTCTTCATGTCTCTTCTACATCAACACGTGTCCCCTCTTCTCCATGTCTCTTCTACATCAACACGTGTCCCCTCTTCTTCATGTCTCCTCTACATCAACATGTGTCCCCTCTTCTTCGTGTCTCTTCTTTATCAACATGTGTCCCCTCTTCTCCATGTCTCTTCTACATCAACATGTGTCCCCTCTTCTCCGTGTCTCTTCTTTATCAACATGTGTCCCCTCTTCTCCATGTCTCTTCTACATCAACATGTGTCCCCTCTTCTCCGTGTCTCTTCTACATCAACATGTGTCCCCTCTTCTTCATGTCTCTTCTACATCAACATGTGTCCCCTCTTCTTCATGTCTCCTCTACATCAACATGTGTCCCCTCTTCTTCATGTCTCTTCTACATCAACATGTGTCCCCTCTTCTTCATGTCTCCTCTACATCAACATGTGTCCCCTCTTCTTCATGTCTCTTCTACATCAACATGTGTCCCCTCTTCTTCATGTCTCTTCTACATCAACACGTGTCCCCTCTTCTCCATGTCTCTTCTACATCAACACGTGTCCCCTCTTCTCCATGTCTCTTCTACATCAACATGTGTCCCCTCTTCTTCATGTCTCCTCTACATCAACATGTGTCCCCTCTTCTTCATGTCTCTTCTACATCGACATGTGTCCCCTCTTCTTCATGTCTCTTCTACATCGACATGTGTCCCCTCTTCTTCATGTCTCCTCTACATCAACATGTGTCCCCCCCTTCTCCATGTCTCTTCCACATCAACACGTGTCCCCTCTTCTCCATGTCTCTTCTACATCAACATGTGTCCCCTCTTCTTCATGTCTCTTCTACATCAACATGTGTCCCCTCTTCTCCATGTCTCTTCTACATCAACATGTGTCCCCTCTTCTTCATGTCTCCTCTACATCAACATGTGTCCCCTCTTCTCCATGTCTCTTCTACATCAACATGTGTCCCCTCTTCTTCATGTCTCCTCTACATCAACATGTGTCCCCTCTTCTTCATGTCTCTTCTACATCGACATGTGTCCCCTCTTCTTCATGTCTCTTCTACATCGACATGTGTCCCCTCTTCTTCATGTCTCCTCTACATCAACATGTGTCCCCCCTTCTCCATGTCTCTTCCACATCAACACGTGTCCCCTCTTCTCCATGTCTCTTCTACATCAACATGTGTCCCCTCTTCTTCATGTCTCCTCTACATCAACATGTGTCCCCTCTTCTCCATGTCTCTTCTACATCAACATGTGTCCCCTCTTCTTCATGTCTCTTCTACATCGACATGTGTCCCCTCTTCTCCATGTCTCTTCAATATCAACATGTGTCCCCTCTTCTCCATGTCTCTTCTACATCAACACGTGTCCCCTCTTCTGCATGTCTCTTCTACATCAACATGTGTCCCCTCTTCTCCATGTCTCTTCTACATCAACATGTGTCCCCTCTTCTCCATGTCTCGTCTACATCAACATGTGTCCCCTCTTCTTCATGTCTCCTCTACATCAACATGTGTCCCCTCTTCTTCCTGACTCTTCTTCATCAACATGTGTCCCCTCTTCTTCATGTCTCCTCTACATCAACATGTGTCCCCTCTTCTCCATGTCTCTTCTACATCAACATGTGTCCCCCCTTCTCCATGTCTCTTCCACATCAACACGTGTCCCCTCTTCTCCATGTCTCTTCAATGTCAACACGTGTCCCCTCTTCTCCTTGTCTCTTCTATGTCAACATGTGTCCCCTCTTCTTCATGTCTCCTCTACATCAACATGTGTCCCCTCTTCTTCGTGTCTCTTCTGCATCAACATGTGTCCCCTCTTCTTCGTGTCTCTTCTACATCAACACGTGTCCCCTCTTCTTCACGTCTCTTCTACATCAACATGTGTCCCCTCTTCTTCATGTCTCCTCTACATCAACATGTGTCCCCTCTTCTCCATGTCTCTTCTACATCAACATGTGTCCCCCCTTCTCCATGTCTCTTCCACATCAACACGTGTCCCCTCTTCTCCATGTCTCTTCAATGTCAACACGTGTCCCCTCTTCTCCTTGTCTCTTCTATGTCAACATGTGTCCCCTCTTCTTCATGTCTCCTCTACATCAACATGTGTCCCCTCTTCTTCGTGTCTCTTCTGCATCAACATGTGTCCCCTCTTCTTCGTGTCTCTTCTACATCAACACGTGTCCCCTCTTCTTCACGTCTCTTCAATGTCAACACGTGTCCCCTCTTCTCCTTGTCTCTTCTATGTCAACATGTGTCCCCTCTTCTTCATGTCTCCTCTACATCAACATGTGTCCCCTCTTCTTCGTGTCTCTTCTGCATCAACATGTGTCCCCTCTTCTTCGTGTCTCTTCTACATCAACACGTGTCCCCTCTTCTTCATGTCTCTTCTGCATCAACACGTGTCCCCTCTTCTTCACGTCTCTTCTGCATCAACACGTGTCCCCTCTTCTCCATGTCTCTTCTACATCAACACGTGTCCCCTCTTCTTCATGTCTCCTCTACATCAACATGTGTCCCCTCTTCTTCATGACTCTTCTTCATCAACATGTGTCCCCTCTTCTTCATGTCTCCTCTACATCAACATGTGTCCCCTCTTCTCCATGTCTCTTCTACATCAACATGTGTCCCCTCTTCTTCATGTCTCTTCAATATCAACATGTGTCCCCTCTTCTCCATGTCTCTTCTACATCAACATGTGTCCCCCCTTCTCCATGTCTCTTCTACATCAACATGTGTCCCCCCTTCTCCATGTCTCTTCCACATCAACACGTGTCCCCTCTTCTCCATGTCTCTTCAATATCAACATGTGTCCCCTCTTCTCCATGTCTCTTCTACGTCAACATGTGTCCCCTCTTCTTCATGTCTCCTCTACATCAACATGTGTCCCCTCTTCTTCATGTCTCTTCTACATCAACATGTGTCCCCTCTTCTTCGTGTCTCTTCTACATCAACACGTGTCCCCTCTTCTTCACGTCTCTTCTGCATCAACATGTGTCCCCTCTTCTTCATGTCTCCTCTACATCAACATGTGTCCCCTCTTCTTCGTGTCTCTTCTACATCAACATGTGTCCCCTCTTCTTCGTGTCTCTTCTACATCAACACGTGTCCCCTCTTCTTCACGTCTCTTCTACATCAACACGTGTCCCCTCTTCTCCATGTCTCTTCTGCATCAACACGTGTCCCCTCTTCTTCACGTCTCTTCTGCATCAACACGTGTCCCCTCTTCTCCATGTCTCTTCTACATCAACACGTGTCCCCTCTTCTTCATGTCTCCTCTACATCAACATGTGTCCCCTCTTCTTCATGACTCTTCTTCATCAACATGTGTCCCCTCTTCTTCATGTCTCCTCTACATCAACATGTGTCCCCTCTTCTCCATGTCTCTTCTACATCAACATGTGTCCCCTCTTCTTCATGTCTCTTCAATATCAACATGTGTCCCCTCTTCTCCATGTCTCTTCTACATCAACATGTGTCCCCCCTTCTCCATGTCTCTTCTACATCAACATGTGTCCCCCCTTCTCCATGTCTCTTCCACATCAACACGTGTCCCCTCTTCTCCATGTCTCTTCAATATCAACATGTGTCCCCTCTTCTCCATGTCTCTTCTACGTCAACATGTGTCCCCTCTTCTTCATGTCTCCTCTACATCAACATGTGTCCCCTCTTCTTCATGTCTCTTCTACATCAACATGTGTCCCCTCTTCTTCATGTCTCTTCTACATCAACACGTGTCCCCTCTTCTTCACGTCTCTTCTGCATCAACATGTGTCCCCTCTTCTTCATGTCTCCTCTACATCAACATGTGTCCCCTCTTCTTCGTGTCTCTTCTACATCAACATGTGTCCCCTCTTCTCCATGTCTCTATATCTGATGTACTTTATATCCATGCTCTTCAGGTGGATCGAGGTCCTGCAGACAGACTGTTCTGAGCTCTAACCCAGCATGGCAGACTGGAGCTTACTGGGAAACTTCCTGGAGGAAGTACAGGAGCACTCTACCTCCGTTGGCAAGGTTAGATCACACACACACACACACACACACACACACACACACACACACACACACACACACACACACACACATACATGTATACCTCACTTCAGGGGACATTACATTGACTTACATGCATTTACTGGAGACTTAACCTAACCAAGTCTTCAACCTAAAATTAATGACCCCCCTTATGGGGACCTCCAATTTGTCCCCATAAGGGAAGCCAGTCCCCACACGTGACTATGTAAACATATGTAGGTCCCCACAAGTATAGTAATGCTAGACCACACACACACACACACACACACGCACGCTGCATGCCAGGCACCAGACTTCCTCTCATAAACATATACAAACCCAAATAAAATAAATCATATATTTATCATGTATAAATATATATGTTTTCATGTCTTCCTGTTTCATCGTGTGTGTCCAGTGTAGTGTGTGTCCCAGTGTAGTGTGTGTCCCAGTGTAGTGTGTGTCCCAGTGTAGTGTGTGTCCCAGTTGAGTGTGTGTCCCAGTGTAGTGTGTGTCCCAGTGTAGTGTGTGTCCCAGTGTAGTGTGTGTCCCAGTTGAGTGTGTGTCCCAGTGTAGTGTGTGTCCCAGTTGAGTGTGTGTCCCAGTGTAGTGTGTGTCCCAGTTTTGTGTGTGTCCCAGTGTAGTGTGTGTCCCAGTGTAGTGTGTGTCCCAGTTTTGTGTGTGTCCCAGTTGAGTGTGTGTCCCAGTTTAGTGTGTGTCCCAGTGTAGTGTGTGTTCCAGTGTAGTGTGTGTCCCAGTGTAGTGTGTGTCCCAGTTGAGTGTGTGTCCCAGTGTAGTGTGTGTCCCAGTGTAGTGTGTGTCCCAGTGTAGTGTGTGTCCCAGTTGAGTGTGTGTCCCAGTTGAGTGTGTGTCCCAGTGTAGTGTGTGTCCCAGTGTAGTCCCAGTGTAGTGTGTGTCCCAGTGTAGTGTGTGTCCCAGTGTAGTGTGTGTCCCAGTTGAGTGTGTGTCCCAGTGTAGTGTGTGTCCCAGTGTAGTGTGTGTCCCAGTGTAGTGTGTCCCAGGCTGTTTGTTTACATTGTACAGAAGTAATTTAAAAAATGTGAAATAACAAACGTGTTATGTAACATCCACTTTAAATGTTCCTAAATAGTTTTAGGAGCAATTTGTACTTTATTTTTTAACATATCCACATTCAGAGGTGCTTTGATTCTATAATACGTTATTCGTACTGCTAAAGAAGTCATTTAAAATAACGATGTGAGATATTTTGTATCTTTCACTTAAAACACAATAAATCCTTTTATGCAAACTTAATCCACATTTCTATAGCACCCATTTCCATCCAGCATCCATCAGTGATCTCCTGAGGGCTTGATACATTTCATTCATCCAATCCAGCTTGATTTATATCGCCCTTCAGACCAAAGTGCTGTTCAGGGAGATAAGCTCACATCAATAAAACATACAAACACAAAACAAACCAGAATTAACGTAATAATTAAAAAATAAATAACATTATAATTTAGCTGTCGCTTTTATCCAAAGCGATTTACAAAGTAACTATGGGCCTGACTCGAGGGCGCACGAGTGGTGGTGTTCCTGCAAGGGATTTGAACTCACAACCCTCCGATGTCCAGCCCACCTCACTGTCCATTAGACCACCACCATCCCCTTTATATGCTGTTGTTTTGACTGCGCAGGTGTGGCTGACGGTCCTCTTCATCTTCCGGATCCTGGTGCTGGGCACCGCGGCCGAGTCGTCGTGGGGAGACGAGCAGGAAGACTTTAACTGCGACACCGAGCAGCCGGGCTGCGAGAACGTGTGCTACGACCGAGCGTTCCCCATCGCACACATTCGATACTGGGTAACGAGAAGATGCACGTGCACGTGAGAACATCATCTCTGTGTCAAAGAAACGTTTATGGACGTTACACGTTCAGTTCAGCAGGATCATCTCCACGTGGTAACACTCGTGATGGCGAGACGAAGCTGTGAAGCTTTGCAGAAGGGTTCGTCTCATGAGGCTTCGTCTGAACACAAACCCCCTGCTGGTCAAAGTGTGTACAACAGGCAGATCGGACATCTCAACAGTGTGCTCTCTCATACCGAGCTCCCATTGAGTAAAGCAGGGGTGTCAAACTCAAGGCCCGGGGGCCAAATCCGGCCCGCGACTTCATTTCATGTGGCCCCACAAGAGCTTGCAAAGAATATAATATGTTTGTTATACGGTTACATGGCGATTTACAGAAGCACGTTGCCCATAAACTACATTTCCCACAATGCATCTCAAATTAGACTTTTTTTCAAAATGTCACTTTTTATTTTGCGTTTTTTTTTAAAATCATTTTGTGACGTTCTCACTGAAGAGACTTGCGATTATTTGCCCTAGACTTCTGCTTTCAGACCGAGTTAATTACGAAGTTATTACCCTATCTGATAATAATCCAATGCAGAGGCAATAATGTCATATAACACATTATTTTATATATATGAAATATTCATATATGTCGTTTTATATCGTCTTAAAGTTTCAACCGGCCCTTTGAGAGCAACCAGAATGCGAATGTGGCCCGCGATGAAAATTAGTTTGACCCCCCTGGAGTACAGCCTTAGAATAACTCTAAACAACGAACATTACATCGTATTTTCATGTTAACAATATTCTATTTATTCCAGTTGAATGATTGTGATGGAAAAGCCTAAGGAGGCTGGTAAACATCGCAAAGAGGGATTTGTATTCCTTAATAATATTCATAAACTTGTAGCCGGAGAAAGGCTACACCATATCAAAGAATACATGTATTCACCACATTATCTCTAGCTTTTATAAACAACACAAAAAGACGTGTTGACCTGTCGTTGAACCGGGGACCCGGCGGTCGAGAGTCAACTGCTGTTCAGCTGAGCCGCAGCACACGCTCTGAATTCATCTGAAACCACTGCAGGCTTTTAATTCCTGTATTTATTTATTTATACTTAAAACATGTTCCGACCTCTATATAAGAGCGTCTCGCATCGTGCCACGGGCCGGGCGATATGGGTCTTATCATACATCCATGGGTGATATGAGCGGTGTGGTTCCACCGATCTGAAGCACGTTCTGCTTCCAGCCAATCGGTTCACGCAAAGGTTCACCCGAGGCTTCATGCGCACACGAGACCCCCTGGTGGTGAACAGGGGTACAACAGCCAGATATTATTTGTAATCTTTGACATACTAAAAATACTGGAAATAATGATACAAAAATATGTCAAATGTATTTGTAATCCTGCATTGGGGTTAGTTACCTGGGCTTCGTGTTCAGGTTGAGATGTGGATGGGCTTTCTTGGGGCACGGCTTCAGGTGTCCGATCAGTTTGAACCTGGGGGCCAGCAGCGTCGCCAAAGACACGATGCTCATAGATTGGAGTGTGTGGAACCTCTCTCCTAGCTGCCTTAAGAAGTGTTCTATAAAGGAAATACAGCTCGGTCACATGACTTCAGGTCAGAAGAGGGGACACGTGTTGATGTAGAAGAGACATGAAGAAGAGGGGACACATGTTGATGTAGAAGAGACATGAAGAAGAGGGGACACATGTTGATGTAGAAGAGACATGAAGAAGAGGGGACACATGTTGATATAGAGGAGACATGAAGAAGAGGGGACACATGTTGATGTAGAAGAGACATGAAGAAGAGGGGACACATGTTGATGTAGAAGAGACATGGAGAAGAGGGGACACATGTTGATGTAGAAGAGACATGGAGAAGAGGGGACACATGTTGATGTAGAAGAGACATGGAGAAGAGTGGACACATGTTGATGTAGAAGAGACATGGAGAAGAGGGGACACATGTTGATGTAGAAGAGACATGGAGAAGAGTGGACACATGTTGATGTAGAAGAGACATGGAGAAGAGGGGACACATGTTGATGTAGAAGAGACATGGAGAAGAGGGGACACATGTTGATGTAGAAGAGACATGAAGAAGAGGGGACACATGTTGATGTGGAAGAGACATGGAGAAGAGGGGACACATGTTGATGTAGAAGAGACATGAAGAAGAGGGGACACATGTTGATATAGAGGAGACATGAAGAAGAGGGGACACATGTTGATGTAGAAGAGACATGAAGAAGAGGGGACACATGTTGATGTAGAAGAGACATGGAGAAGAGAGGACACATGTTGATGTAGAAGAGACATGGAGAAGAGGGGACACATGTTGATGTAGAAGAGACATGAAGAAGAGGGGACACGTGTTCATGTGCGTACCTTAACTGTCCTTCTCTTCCGGCAGGTTCTCCAGATCGTTTTCGTGTCGACTCCCAGTCTGATCTACATGGGTCACGCCATGCACACCGTCCGCCAAGAGGAGAAGAGGAGGAGCAGGGAGGAAGAGGAGGGAGGAAGAGAGGAGGATCCTGGAGGAGGGGAAGAAACGGGGAAGGAGAAACAGGGAAGGAAAGGAGACAAGGAGAGAGGAAAGGAGAAGAGTTTAGGTCTGTCTGCGGGTCGAGTTCATCTGAGAGGAGCGCTGCTGCAGACCTACATCCTGAGCATCCTCATCCGCAGCATCATGGAGGTACACACAGCACACACAGTACACACACTGGTTGTATATTAACCGTCTGCTCCGATTGGTCAGCTGGCCGGCTCTGTTGTGATTGGTCAACCAGTTTATCGATGTCCCGCCCCTTAGCCTATCACGTGCAATGTGTTGGAAAGCTAGCCAATAGGAGCGTGAGTGTTCCGTAGTGATGTCACTATGTTCCGGAAGTGAGCAAAGGAGTCCGACGAGGCGTTTCAACAGACCATTCACATGCACTAAAACCTGTAGAGCACTGTGTGACGTGTGTGTCTCCGTACAGGTGGCGTTTCTGATCCTGCAGTACTTCATGTACGGAGTCTTCCTCCACTCGCTGTACATCTGCAAGGTAACGCGTACTAATCATTTTGAGATGAAAGCACAACGACATATCAGCAAAGAAACAAGTCCATAAAGACAAGAATACTTTAGAGAAAAATACATTTCAGGAAAAAAAATACTTTAGAAAACGGAGCAACGTTTTATGAAAAATAACTGGAGAACCCAACATCTGAGAAACGATAACGAGACTAAACAAAACAACAAATCAGAAAATATACTGACGTCAGAAAAATTGTGTTTTGTATTTTCTCAATGAAAAACCGAACATTCGTCGCAAATTTTTTGAAATTTCCGTTCGTTTCTAAAATATTTGTATTTTCTGAAATGTCGCGTTTGTGTTGTTCTTCCATGAAAAGTTGTGTTGAATCTTGAAGTTGTGAAATCTTTATGTGCTTTTGAAAGGTTCTTGTGTTACACTCTATTATACCCCCACACCCTCTCTCTCTGCTCCTCAGGCCTCGCCCTGCCCGCACCCGGTGAACTGCTACGTCTCCAGACCCACGGAGAAGAACGTGTTCATCGTGTTCATGATGGCGGTGTCGGCCGTCTCTCTGGCTCTCAGCGTGTTGGAGCTGCACCACCTGGCCTGGAGGCACTGCTGCAGGTACCCCAAATATTACTGAATACCAGAGCTGGCAGAAGTACACACATCCTTTACTCAAGTAGAAGTACGCACATCCCGTACTCAAGTAGAAGTACACACATCCCGTACTCAAGTAGAAGTACACACATCCTTTACTCAAGTAGAAGTACACACATCCTTTACTCAAGTAGAAGTACGCACATCCTGTACTCAAGTAGAAGTACGCACATCCCTTACTCAAGTAGAAGTATGCACATCCCGTACTCAAGTAGAAGTATGCACATCCCGTACTCAAGTAGAAGTACACACATCCCGTACTCAAGTAGAAGTACACACATCCTTTACTCAAGTAGAAGTACACACATCCTTTACTCAAGTAGAAGTACACACATCCTTTACTCAAGTAGAAGTACACACGTTCTTTACTCAAGTAGAAGTACACACATCCTTTACTCAAGTAGAAGTACACTCGTCCTTTACTCAAGTAGAAGTACACACATCCTGTACTCAAGTAGAAGTACACACATCCTGTACTCAAGTAGAAGTACACACATCCTGTACTCAAGTAGAAGTACACACATCCTTTACTCAAGTAGAAGTACACACATCCTTTACTCAAGTAGAAGTACACACGTCCTTTACTCAAGTAGAAGTACACACGTCCTTTACTCAAGTAGAAGTACACACGTCCTTTACTCAAGTAGAAGTACACTCATCCTTTACTCAAGTAGAAGTACACTCATCCCTTACTCAAGTAGAAGTACACACATCCCGTACTCAAGTAGAAGTACACACATCCCGTACTCAAGTAGAAGTACACACATCCTTTACTCAAGTAGAAGTACACGTATCCTTTACTCAAGTAGAAGTACACACATCCTGTACTCAAGTAGAAGTACACACATCCTGTACTCAAGTAGAAGTACACACATCCTGTACTCAAGTAGAAGTACACACGTCCTTTACTCAAGTAGAAGTACACACGTCCTTTACTCAAGTAGAAGTACACACATCCTTTACTCAAGTCAAAGTAAAGAGGCTTTGAAGTGTCCTTCAGTAGAAAGTACCCATAGCTAGCAGCTGTTTTAAAGAGTACCTGACCTCCTTTTATATCAATAGAACAATAAAGTCATTGTTAGCTAATGAATGTTTCCATGGTGACCAACGGCAACATGACAACGTTTCCATTGGTCCCTCTTCTTTAGAGAAGACCAGGAAGTGATGGATACACGGATCGTGTTCCAACCAATAGTGTTACGATGTGTGAAGCAGGTAGGACCCAAATGCAGATTAAAAAAAAATAATTCCTTTATTCCAAGGCTATATACA
Source organism: Champsocephalus esox (assembly GCA_036324585.1). Classification (NCBI taxonomy): domain Eukaryota; kingdom Metazoa; phylum Chordata; class Actinopteri; order Perciformes; family Channichthyidae; genus Champsocephalus; species Champsocephalus esox. Next base: position 38,273,931 of record CM070497.1, read on the forward strand.
CAGGCAGGGCAGAACACTCCCCGAGGACAAGCCAAATCACAAGACGAACCGACACTGAACACTGGGAGACAGGGGCATTTAAACACAGGGTAACTAGACACAGGTGGGAACAATCAGGGGCGGGGCCGACACTGATGAGCACAGGAGACACACAAGGAGTGACAGGTGACAACAATCAGACAACTAGACACACCAGGGAAACTAACGACGGGAGGAAAAACACAGGGAGAAGGACCAGACAATATACCAGGAGGAAAATACCCATAATCAGACATACACGACTACAAACGTGACAACACCTGAGAATCCTGACAGATAGGCACGCAATGACTCTAAAGAATAATGACCAGGCCACCAACACACATTCAGACTAAAGGAACCAGCTGTTTGGAGAATGAGAGAAGTAGAAAGTACAGGTATTTGAGTTCAACATGTGAGAAGTAGAAAGTACAGGTATTTGAGTTCAACATGTGAGAAGTAGAAAGTACAGGTATTTGAGTTCAACATGTAAGAAGTAGAAAGTACAGGTATTTGAGTTCAACATGAGAGAAGTAGAAAGTACAGGTATTTGAGTTCAACATGAGAGAAGTAGAAAGTACAGGTATTTGAGTTCAACATGTGAGAAGTAGAAAGTACAGGTATTTGAGTTCAACATGTGAGAAGTAGAAAGTACAGGTATTTGAGTTCAACATGTGAGAAGTAGAAAGTACAGGTATTTGTGTTCAACATGTAAGAAGTAGAAAGTACAGGTATTTGAGTTCAACATGTGAGAAGTAGAAAGTACAGGTATTTGAGTTCAACATGAGAGAAGTAGAAAGTACAGGTATTTGAGTTCAACATGTAAGAAGTAGAAAGTACAGGTATTTGAGTTCAACATGTGAGAAGTAGAAAGTACAGGTATTTGAGTTCAACATGAGAGAAGTAGAAAGTACAGGTATTTGAGTTCAACATGTGAGAAGTAGAAAGTACAGGTATTTGAGTTCAACATGTGAGAAGTAGAAAGTACAGGTATTTGAGTTCAACATGTGAGAAGTAGAAAGTACAGGTATTTGTGTTCAACATGTAAGAAGTAGAAAGTACAGGTATTTGAGTTCAACATGTGAGAAGTAGAAAGTACAGGTATTTGAGTTCAACATGAGAGAAGTAGAAAGTACAGGTATTTGAGTTCAACATGTAAGAAGTAGAAAGTACAGGTATTTGAGTTCAACATGTAAGAAGTAGAAAGTACAGGTATTTGAGTTCAACATGAGAGAAGTAGAAAGTACAGGTATTTGTGTTCAACATGTAAGAAGTAGAAAGTACAGGTATTTGAGTTCAACATGTGAGAAGTAGAAAGTACAGGTATTTGAGTTCAACATGAGAGAAGTAGAAAGTACAGGTATTTGAGTTCAACATGTAAGAAGTAGAAAGTACAGGTATTTGAGTTCAACATGAGAGAAGTAGAAAGTACAGGTAATTGAGTTCAACATGTAAGAAGTAGAAAGTACAGGTATTTGAGTTCAACATGTAAGAAGTAGAAAGTACAGGTATTTGGGTTCAACATGAGAGAAGTAGAAAGTACAGGTATTTGAGTTCAACATGAGAGAAGTAGAAAGTACAGGTAATTGAGTTCAACATGTGAGAAGTAGAAAGTACAGGTATTTGGGTTCAACATGAGAGAAGTAGAAAGTACAGGTATTTGAGTTCAACATGAGAGAAGTAGAAAGTACAGGTATTTGAGTTCAACATGTAAGAAGTAGAAAGTACAGGTATTTGTGTTCAACATGTGAGAAGTAGAAAGTACAGGTATTTGTGTTCAACATGTGAGAAGTAGAAAGTACAGGTATTTGAGTTCAACATGAGAGAAGTAGAAAGTACAGGTATTTGAGTTCAACATGTAAGAAGTAGAAAGTACAGGTATTTGAGTTCAACATGTGAGAAGTAGAAAATACAGGTATTTGAGTTCAACATGTAAGAAGTAGAAAGTACAGGTATTTGAGTTCAACATGTAAGAAGTAGAAAGTACAGGTATTTGAGTTCAACATGTGAGAAGTAGAAAATACAGGTATTTGAGTTCAACATGTAAGAAGTAGAAAGTACAGGTATTTGTGTTCAACATGTGAGAAGTAGAAAGTACAGGTATTTGAGTTCAACATGTGAGAAGTAGAAAGTACAGGTATTTGAGTTCAACATGAGAGAAGTAGAAAGTACAGGTATTTGAGTTCAACATGTGAGAAGTAGAAAGTACAGGTATTTGAGTTCAACATGAGAGAAGTAGAAAGTACAGGTATTTGAGTTCAACATGTAAGAAGTAGAAAGTACAGGTATTTGTGTTCAACATGTGAGAAGTAGAAAGTACAGGTATTTGGGTTCAACATGTAAGAAGTAGAAAGTACAGGTATTTATGTTCAACATGTGAGAAATCAAAGTAAAAAGTGGTCTGAAAAATAAGTAGTGGAGTAAAGTCCTGATACCAGAAACATGAACTTAAGTACAGTAACAAAGTATTTGTACTCCACTACTTCCCACTCTGCTTAATAAATACTTAATTCAGAAGGTCCTTGATGACTCATTGTGTTGCCTTCGACTCTCAAGTCTCAGGTTATTTAAAACAAAGAGTAGAAGATCTCAGCTCCTTTGAAGTATCCCTAAGTATAATTTAAAGGCTTATATTCCGGGCTGCACAGAACTGGTGCGCAGGCGCAGCTCCGCCAGAAGAAGAGCACCGGGTCATTTGAAAAAAGGCAAGGCAAGTTTATCTATACAGCACCTTTCAGCACCAGGCAATTCAAGGTGCTTTACAAACATGAAAGACCTTCAGACAAAGGCATTTAAAAACAGTGAAAGATAATAAAAGAAACATTAAAAGATAAAAGTTACAGTGCAATTATTTCGGTTCTTGATTTTGTATTTATTCACAGAACCCCACTTTGGAAATCCGAACATTTCCGTCCCGATTGTTCATTTAGACTGATTGTTTCCACCGTGTTCTGCTCGCATGACATCCACAGTCGGACCCTCAGGAGGGTGCTTATATTACCCTTCAGATAACATCTATTCTCAGGCAGACACTTTAAAGCGGCATCTGCTAAGTTTGTTGACCCAATATGTCTCCAATCAGTCTCTCATCTGAATGAGAAACTAAACCTAAAAGAGACTGAATGATCATAAGGGCGTTTTTACCAGTGTATAATAACGAGTGTATCCGCAACCATGATTCCATTTGCCTCAAAGAGGGTATTCGGGGGCTGATGCGACTCCTTTCACCAAGTTTCGTGCAAATCGGGGAAAACAGTGTTTGTCCGTGATCCTGCTGACGAACAAACAAAGTTGAAAACAAAGCCTTTTGGCGGACGTAGAAAATGAAAAGCTGCTTTTAGAAAGGACGAACCCTGCAAACGTCTTTCTGAACGTCCCTGGTTTCACCGAAGCTCAGTTGACCCGTCGTAAAAGACGTTTCATAATCGATGCGATCTGTTGGTGTGATCAGACGCAGATTGGGTTTCATGAGAGCGTGGAGACAGAAAGCGCCTGTTTTAAAGCTGCGGGTCCGGATATTAAAAACAAAGGGTCCTGCTAGTTTCCGTGGAGATTGATTAAAGGGGAATAGTGTCCGTGGGAAGAAAGGCTCTCTGTGCACGTCTCGTAGAACTGGGATCAACAAAGACCTCTTTTCTCCCGCGCCGACGATCCGGCATCGATTTGAAGCCTCCAGTGGTTACTTTGTTTAACTTCATGTCGTTAAACAAAGGGCAAACTGAGCCTCAAGCGCCCTGCGGCCAAAACATGACTTCTTCTGCAAATAAAAATCCATCTTTGTGTCATAAAAAGCTTCTTTCTGCAAAGCCACCGCTTCCCAACCTCAGACTGGAGTTCAGAAGAAGCTGGGGTGGAAGCTGGGGTGGAAGCTGGGGTGGAAGCTGGGGTGGAAGCTGGGGTGGAAGCTGGGGTGGAAGCTGTGTGGAAGCTGGGGTGGAAGCTGGGGTGGAAGCTGGGGTGGAAGCTGGGGTGGAAGCTGGGGTGGAAGCTGGGTGGAAGCTGGGGTGGAAGCTGGGGTGGAAGCTGGGGTGGAAGCTGGGGTGGAAGCTGGGGTGGAAGCTGGGGTGGAAGCTGGGGTGGAAGATGGGATGGAAGCTGGGGTGGAAGCTGGGGTGGAACCTGGGGTGGAAGCTGGGTGGAAGCTGGGGTGGAAGCTGGGGTGGAAGCTGGGGTGGAAGTTGGGGTGGAAGCTGGGGATGGAAGCTGGGATGGAAGCTGGGGTGGAACCTGGGGTGGAAGCTGGGGTGGAAGCTGGGGTGGAAGCTGGGGTGGAAGCTGGGGTGGAAGATGGGATGAAGCTTCCACATCCGGCGGAGGCGGCAGCAGCAGCTAGCGAGGCAGGAAGACCTGGCCGCTTAAATAGAGCGGCATGTTTAGGAGAATGTGATTGGTTGGTTGTGAGAGGGACGAGGTGCGTCACGTGTTAATGTATCATTGGTGCTCGAGTTGACTGCCTGAACTAGCTCGCCGGCTTCGCCCCATTTACGGTCCGATATCCGACAACTTTTAAACTGAGTTGAAGTAAACCTTTTCAAAAAATCTGTCCAGCGTCATTTCAAACTTCTAAATCCACCCAGAATTAATCAAAACCAGTCCAAAGAGAGTACAAATATGGTCTATTTCTGGATAAAGCTGTCCGTTTGGACCCTGAAAATGACAAAAATGTATTCAACATCCTCAATTACCCCCAAATACTACTCCAAAATTGTCCAAATCAGCCAAGCCAATATGCTAAATACACAATGTATGCTAATTGTGTAAATGTCCCAACATATGTTAGCATCCAGCTGTTTGGTGCTGGAGACCCGGCTATACACTTAAAGGCAATGAAATTATTCTGACCCGAGCTCCTCCAACAACACAACATAGTTATATAATAAAATACAAAAATACAAATAATAAAAAATACAAAAATAGTGCATATATAATATATTTGCTTCTCTAAATCTCGTTCCAGATGGTTCCTGTACCGGTCCTACAACTTTGATGTAAACTGTTACAAAGAATCTGTCCAGTGTCATCTAAATACAAATAGGGCCACTATCTGGTTTAAACTGTCATTTTGGACCCTGGAAATGTCAGAAATGGACTCAGAAACCTCAATTTACCTAAAAAAAAATACTCATGCTTATGAACGCAACTTATGCTAATTGTGCAAATGTCCCAATTATATAAAAAGTCTCAAATCATGTTAACTTTTCTTATTCTCTCTCCAGGGGTTACCTGTCGAACCGCCGTGCCGCCGCTTCAGGTAAAGCTTCACTCGCCCCGCAGCTCTCTCTCTCTCCTCCCCCGCCCTCCACCCCCCCTCCGGACTTCAGCCAGTGTGTGATTGGCTCGTCTCTCTTCCTGCCCCTCCCCTTCCCAAACCACCGCCTGGCTGACCAACAGAACTCTGAGAACATGGCGACTGAGAAGCACAAAATGGCCGAAGAAGTGAACATGCTGCAGATGAGCTGCTTCTCTCAGAACCAGAATACCTTCATCGCTCCTGGCTGGCAGGAAGCTGGGAACAATCAGATCCAAGATGGCGGATACCTGAGGACAGGCACTACCTCCTACCACCCATCAGGCAGGGACGTCGGGGGCGTTCAGAGCCAAAATGGCGGCGCAGGCGGTTTGATGATGTGTCCGAACGGAGGAATCTGTCAGAAGGACAAACGCAGATTCAGCAAAACGAGTGGAGCGAGCAGCCGCACGAGAACAGACGACCTCTCGGTGTGAAAGGAGAATATTAAACGACGCACAACGGCTGAATAAACTGGGACATGTTTGACCCTTCAATGCATCAAAACAAAGGTCGTAAAGCCGGAGGAATCGGGGCTGAAACATTCAAACTGAAACGCTTTTCTCAGCCTCAAAAATGACTTTAATTTCTATATGTTTCTCCAAACGGCGACACGTGTTCCGCTCCGTAAAACTGGTTCCATGAGCACTATATATATCTATCTATCTATCTGCAAATACGTGTTCTGACGTAAAAGAGAATATTAAACATAACTGCTGAATAAACTGTATTTGACCTTTGAATGCATCAAAACAAAGGTCATTGAATACAGCTGGAGGAATCAGGAAGAACATTCACTCAATGAAATTATTCTGACCCGAGGTCCTCCAACAATACAACATAGTTATATAATAAAATACAAAAATACAAAAATAGTGCAAGACAGTAGATATATAATATATTTGCTTCTCTAAATCTCGTTCCAGGCGGTTCCTGTACCGGTCCTACAACTTTGATGTAAACTGTTACAAAGAATCTGTCCAGTGTCATCTAAATACTTCAAAATCATGGCACCGGGAGAACAAATAGGGAATATTTTGTAAAAGAGAATATTAAAACATAACGGCTGAATAAACTGTATTTGACCTTTGAATGCATCAAAACAAAGGTCGTAAACGCCGGAGGAATCGGGGCTGAAACATTCAAACTGAAACGCTTTTCTCAGCCTCAAAATGACTTTAATTTCTATATGTTTCTCCAAACTCCGACACGTGTTCCGCTCCGTAAAACTGGTTCCATGAGCACTATATATATATATATATATATATATATATATATATATCTGTGTACAAATACGTGTTCTGACACCAAATATTTAAACAAACCATTTTGATATTTTTTGTAAAAGAGAATATTAAACATCACTGCTGTATTTGACCTTTGAATGCATCAAAACAAAGGTCATTGAATACAGCTGGAGGAATAATTCACTCCGTTGGTCAAAAGTTACTCTCTTATTCAAAATAACTGTCTTTTTCATTTCGTTTCTCATGAGCTCGACAAACATGTTAGGATGTTTCTTTTAGCCTTTTTAAAGAGTCCCTATTCCTCTTTCTGCGGTGGTCCCTCTCCTGTGCTATGGTTATATGTTTTAATGCATGTAAATGGTTTGCAGAGGCTAACATCCCTCCAGAGGCAGTTTCTTCTTCTGTCTTTTTTTACTGTTACGGAAACGAATTCTTGCAGAAATACTGAATCTTCATCAATGCAATGTGAACGTGTGTCGGCAGGTTTGATTGATGGTTGCACATCACTCAGAAGAAGGTGACAGAAGAAAGTTCAAGAGCTGTGAATCAGATGACAAGTATACATACCACAAAACAGCCGTCTGACGGAAAGCTTGTCAACCAGCGAAGGGCCTCAAGCGTACCACTTTCTGTGTCTCCAAAGAGCACCTTGACCTTTTCTTTCCAAAGCTGACGGGAAAACGTCAAAGCCGACTTTAATGTTTGTGATTCGGTGCCTGTTCTGTGCGTCTGACTGATTTACGAACCTGAACTGAACATCTGTAAAAGTCACTGGAGGGCGTTCGGGAACCTTTAAAGCTCCAATATGATCCTCAGTTCCTCACGGCTCTCGCACACGGAACCTGCCCGAGAGTGTTTGGCTGGAACTCCGTATATGTTCTGTTGTTTTTGTTACTTCTAGGTTTGTTCACTTTGTCGTCCTTTTCACCGTGTGTCAAAGAGTCGAACCCGGTTGTCTTATCAGCAGCGGTGATTGTTTTCCCACCGGACACAGGTGTGTGTCCGATCCCTGCAGTGCCTCTTTCAAGGAGGATGTTTCGTATTATTCTTCACTTTTCAAAGTTAAACTTGTAATACGTCATATTGTGTTTTTGATTTGTTGTTTGGATGACTTCTGCGTTGTATTATTGTGATATATCATTAAGGGCTATGGAAGCATCTGGACTTTAATAATACAATCTTTGTGTAAGCTGTGTTTTTTAGGGTTCAAATTCATTAAAGTCTGATATCAATGATAAATCAAAAGTGTTTCCTATCTTGTGGTTTTGTATTTATTATTCTACTTTAATTGTGAATGATGTTCCCAACCTTTTTAACCACTTAAGAATCTAAAGAATGTGTGTGGCCCACAACCAACAATACGGAGGCTAAATAAAGTTCTCAAGAGTACTTTTTATTTTAATTAGAAAAGGAGCTGGCCATCAGTAACAAACCGACATGTATATTACACGGTTTAGTTGAATACTCGATTCTGATTGGTCAATTCAGAACATGTGACGCGAGAACAGACCGCTGTCAAGGACTGTAATCCCCGTTGCTAAGGAGGATCGAGGGAGAGAAAGGAAACATCGTAATAATGAAATGTTTCCCACAAATCACAATGTTTTACTAATTATTTGGCGGCCCACTTGCAATGCCTTCGCGGACCACTAGGGGGCTGCAGCCCGCAGGTTGATGACGATGAGAGGAACCCTTCAAGCGGTTACGTTTTCATGGAGATAACGTCTGTGTGAGATATCCAACATGTTGGCCCTGTATAACAAAGCATCGTTTCTTCATAAAGATCATTAATCAGATACGAGAGCAACCGGCTGAGGTGGAAGGTGGATGGAGTTACTGAGTGTGAACAGAAATACCAGGATGTATTCATAAGAAATGAATAAATAACATTGATATGGTTTGTTTCTTAACGTGTGGAGAGCCTCTTCGTGTCGCTCGTGTCATGTGACGCAGGTTAAATATATCTGTTTTGGCACGAACAAGAAACTAAAGTGCTGAACCCATCTGGAAGCACCTACGGTTTGGATTTAAATGGCGTTATCATCGATGTCCCGTGAGTATCTGAGCATAGATCTGAACGCGTTCCCTTTGTCTCGTCTAAAGATATGAGACATTAGAGTTTGTATGTTTGGCTTCTGAGAAAACGCCGGATAGTTTCAGGAAGAGGCTCTCTGGGATTTAAAAATAACGTCTGCCCATTTCCCACGGCTCGGTTCCAGGAATGTTTGGGAACTGGACCGGGAATATTTCTGTGTTTTTCTTTCCTTTTCCATCTCCTCCTCTCCCAGCGCTGCCATGTTTACACCACATACATATATATACACATCCATACATCATCATACATACATACATATATATATATACAGCTCATTAAATCACCTGATGATGTCACTCAGGTAAAAAGACAACAAGTCAGTCAGGTTGTGTTGAAATATAAAAAGTAGGAAAAATAAAATGGTAGATAAGTAACGTCCGAAATGTGACGCTAGTTTTATGTATGACCCGTTTCCCCTTCAACTGGGTTTTCTCTGGAAGTGTTTCCTTGTACGATGTGAGGGTCTAAGGACAGAGGGTCTAGGACAGAGGGTCTAGGACAGAGGGTCTAAGGACAGAGGGTCTGAGGACAGAGGGTCTAAGGACAGAGGGTCTGAGGACAGAGGGTCTGAGGACAGAGGGTCTAAGGACAGAGGGTCTGAGGACAGAGGGTCTGAGGACAGAGGGTCTGAGGACAGAGGGTCTGGGGACAGAGGGTCTAAGGACAGAGGGTCTAAGGACAGAGGGTCTGAGGACAGAGGGTCTGAGGACAGAGGGTCTAAGGACAGAGGGTCTGAGGACAGAGGGTCTAAGGACAGAGGGTCTGGGGACAGAGGGTCTAAGGACAGAGGGTCTGAGGACAGAGGGTCTGAGGACAGAGGGTCTAAGGACAGAGGGTTTAAGGATAGAGGGTCTAAGGACAGAGGGTCTAAGGACAGAGGGCCTGAGGACAGAGGGTCTGAGGCTCCACCACACATCGTTCATAAATGTGCTCTATAAATAAAACTTGATTTGATGTATTATTATTATTATGCAAATGTGGCAAAGGTCCCATTCAAAACAGAATTGGAAATGATATACGAGCTGTCGTCAAATGGAGGAAGCTGGAAAAGCTCATCATGAAAGTTATGAAGGGAAAGGGAAACGTACGGGAGCGTTGCAGATGAGAAATGCAGACAGCACTAGTTTAGGAAGTGAAATAAGCAGTGTTGGGAAAGTAGTGCAGAGCGAAGGGACTCAGTGTCCTCACTACACACACTGAAACACCGGTCCTGTGGAGGTGCTGCCCCCTGGTGGCCGACCGCCGCACAACACACCACGGTTACTCAGAAACTAGTAAAACATGAATACACGAGTACTAGTATTTCATGTTAATGTGTACAAAGTGCATCAATAACAGAGTAACGTCAAATATAATTAAACATAAAGACTTGTGGTGACCGCCTATTACTACACTGGTTCATACTGCACACGTGGAACTACAGCTGGGGTTTTGTTTCCACACGGACATGTTGTGTTTTCTATGGCCCATTCCCAAACCGCCCCCTACACCCTACCCCTCCGTTTGCGCGTTCACGCGGAGGGTCCGCCACATTGAGGGCTGTTCCAAAGCAACGAGTGTGAGGGGGAGTGGAGTGTGGAGGGGGAGTGGGCTATCGAGCCCTCAAACAGCGAGGCTGCAGCGGTGCTGACTGGAGACCGGTCTCTCCTGACCGGAGTCACGCTGTGTGTGTCCTCAGGAAACACGCTGTGTACAAGTAGTTCCAGCAAACACCCACTGATAAGCTGCGATGTGAACGACCTCATGATGACCTCATGTGTTTCTAACTCAGGGTCAAACCTGGGTTTAGTCTAGACAAAGGTACATGTGTGCATTTTATTATAAAGTTGTGTATATTTACAGACCGTTGCACAAACTAAGAAGCTTATAAACATCAGGGTTAAAACTAAAAGAGCTTTGAAACACAATGAAAGATGTTTATTTGAGTGATTCATTTAAACCTTTTGTCTAAGAGATGCTGATTTGAAACCGTTGTTACGGTTACGGCACTTCCTGTTTCTGCCGGAGAGGGGAGGCCGTACCAAAGCTAGCTGCTGTGCTTACTCCATCTGACAGGAGGGAGCCTCGTGGAGCTGCGAGTGTGGCTAGGGGTAGGGTGGAGGGAGTGGTTTGGGATTGGGCCGATATATGTTGTGTGCCCTCCTGGCTTCTCTCTCTTCTTCCCGGACTGCAGCCGGACAACTTGACCTTAGCTGCTCTCTAATAGAGTACCCTTTTGCACCTTCCTTGCACCGCCTCTGACTGCCTATCTCTCGGCGCTACAGACTACAGTAAACAAATGACGTGGTGGGTTCCTGCGTATATTAGGGTCAGGGATACAAGAGGACAGATGTTGTTGAAGGACTGCGGTTCATTTGGGAAGCTACGCAGGGTAACACGGTCCAGAAGCTGGAGCTGTCCGAGGAAGAGAGAGAAAGTACTTCACTCCACAGCTTAACCAATCACTTCGCTCTATTCTCACAAGCCTATCATAGCGCTCCGCTAACCCTTTTACATCTGCTCTCTCCCCCTCTGACAGCTGTCATTTCTGGTGACTCGCCGTACAAGTACAAGTACAAGATCTGAGTACTTCTACTTTTACTCAAGAACAAGATCTGAGTACTTCTACTTTTACTCAAATACAAGATCCGAGTACTTCTACTTTTACTCAAGAACAAGATCTGAGTACTTCTACTCTTTAACTCAAGTACTAGATCAGAGTACTTCTACTATTTACTCAAGTACAAGATCTGAGTACTTCTACTTTTACCCAAATACAAGATCTGAGTACTTCTACTTTTACTCAAGAACAATATCTGAGTACTTCTACTACTTTAACTCAAGTACTAGATCAGAGTACTTCTACTATTACTCAAGTACAAGATCTGAGTACTTCTACTTTTACTCAAGAACAAGATCCGAGTACTTCTACTTTTACTCAAGTACATGATCTGAGTACTTCTACTTTTACTCAAGTACAAGATCTGAGTACTTCTACTTTTACTAAGAACAAGATCCGAGTACTTCTACTTTTACTCAAGTACATGATCTGAGTACTTCTACTTTTACTCAAGTACAAGATCTGAGTACTTCTACTTTTACTCAAGAACATGATCTGAGTACTTCTACTTTTACTCAAGTACAAGATCTGAGTACTTCTACTACTTTAACTCAAGTACATGATCTGAGTACTTCTACTTTTACTCAAGTACAAGATCTGAGTACTTCTACTTTTACTCAAGACATGATCTGAGTACTTCTACTTTTACTCAAGTACATGATCTGAGTACTTCTACTTTTACTCAAGTACATGATCTGAGTACTTCTACTTTTACTCAAGTACAAGATCTGAGTACTTCTACTTTTACTCAAGTACAAGACTGAGTACTTCTACTTTTACTCAAGTACAAGACTGAGTACTTCTACTTTTACTCAAGTACAAGATCTGAGTACTTCTACTTTTACTCAAGTACAAGATCTGAGTACTTCTACTTTTACTCAAGTACAAGATCTGAGTACTTCTACTTTTACTCAAGAACATGATCTGAGTACTTCTACTTTTACTCAAGTACAAGATCTGAGTACTTCTACTTTTACTCAAGTACAAGATCTGAGTACTTCTACTTTTACTCAAGTACAAGATCTGAGTACTTCTACTTTTACTCAAGAACAAGATCTGAGTACTTCTACTTTTACTCAAGTACAAGATCTGAGTACTTCTACTTTTACTCAAGAACATGATCTGAGTACTTCTACTTTTACTCAAGTACAAGATCTGAGTACTTCTACTTTTACTCAAGTACAAGATCTGAGTACTTCTACTTTTACTCAAGTACAAGATCTGAGTACTTCTACTTTTACTCAAGAACATGATCTGAGTACTTCTACTTTTACTCAAGTACAAGATCTGAGTACTTCTACTTTTACTCAAGTACAAGATCTGAGTACTTCTACTTTTACTCAAGTACAAGATCTGAGTACTTCTACTTTTACTCAAGTACAAGATCTGAGTACTTCTACTTTTACTCAAGTACAAGATCTGAGTACTTCTACTTTTACTCAAGTACAAGACTGAGTACTTCTACTTTTACTCAAGAACAAGATCTGAGTACTTCTACTTTTACTCAAGTACAAGATCTGAGTACTTCTACTTTTACTCAAGTACAAGATCTGAGTACTTCTACTTTTACTCAAGAACAAGATCTGAGTACTTCTACTTTTACTCAAGAACAAGATCTGAGTACTTCTACTTTTACTCAAGTACAAGATCTGAGTACTTCTACTTTTACTCAAGTACAAGATCTGAGTACTTCTACTTTTACTCAAGTACAGATCTGAGTACTTCTACTTTTACTCAAGTACAAGATCTGAGTACTTCTACTTTTACTCAAGTACAAGATCTGAGTACTTCTACTTTTACTCAAGTACAAGATCTGAGTACTTCTACTTTTACTCAAGTACAAGATCTGAGTACTTCTACTTTTACTCAAGTACAAGATCTGAGTACTTCTACTTTTACTCAAGTACAAGATCTGAGTACTTCTACTTTTACTCAAGTACAAGATCTGAGTACTTCTACTTTTACTCAAGTACAAGATCTGAGTACTTCTACTTTTACTCAAGTACAAGATCTGAGTACTTCTACTTTTACTCAAGTACAAGATCTGAGTACTTCTACTTTTACTCAAGTACAAGATCTGAGTACTTCTACTTTTACTCAAGTACAAGATCTGAGTACTTCTACTTTTACTCAAGTACAAGATCTGAGTACTTCTACTTTTACTCAAGTACAAGATCTGAGTACTTCTACTTTTACTCAAGTACAAGATCTGAGTACTTCTACTTTTACTCAAGTACAAGATCTGAGTACTTCTACTTTTACTCAAGTACAAGATCTGAGTACTTCTACTTTTACTCAAGTACAAGATCTGAGTACTTCTACTTTTACTCAAGTACAAGATCTGAGTACTTCTACTTTTACTCAAGTACAAGATCTGAGTACTTCTACTTTTACTCAAGTACAAGATCTGAGTACTTCTACTTTTACTCAAGTACAAGATCTGAGTACTTCTACTTTTACTCAAGTACAAGATCTGAGTACTTCTACTTTTACTCAAGTACAAGATCTGAGTACTTCTACTTTTACTCAAGTACAAGATCTGAGTACTTCTACTTTTACTCAAGTACAAGATCTGAGTACTTCTACTTTTACTCAAGTACAAGATCTGAGTACTTCTACTTTTACTCAAGTACAAGATCTGAGTACTTCTACTTTTACTCAAGTACAAGATCTGAGTACTTCTACTTTACTCAAGTACAAGATCTGAGTACTTCTACTTTTACTCAAGTACAAGATCTGAGTACTTCTACTTTTACTCAAGTACAAGATCTGAGTACTTCTACTTTTACTCAAGTACAAGATCTGAGTACTTCTACTTTTACTCAAGTACAAGATCTGAGTACTTCTACTTTTACTCAAGTACAAGATCTGAGTACTTCTACTTTTACTCAAGTACAGATCTGAGTACTTCTACTTTTACTCAAGTACAAGATCTGAGTACTTCTACTTTTACTCAAGTACAAGATCTGAGTACTTCTACTTTTACTCAAGTACAAGATCTGAGTACTTCTACTTTTACTCAAGTACAAGATCTGAGTACTTCTACTTTTACTCAAGTACAAGATCTGAGTACTTCTACTTTTACTCAAGTACAAGATCTGAGTACTTCTACTTTTACTCAAGTACAAGATCTGAGTACTTCTACTTTTACTCAAGTACAAGATCTGAGTACTTCTACTTTTACTCAAGTACAAGATCTGAGTACTTCTACTTTTACTCAAGTACAAGATCTGAGTACTTCTACTTTTACTCAAGTACAAGATCTGAGTACTTCTACTTTTACTCAAGTACAAGATCTGAGTACTTCTACTTTTACTCAAGTACAAGATCTGAGTACTTCTACTTTTACTCAAGTACAAGATCTGAGTACTTCTACTTTTACTCAAGTACAAGATCTGAGTACTTCTACTTTTACTCAAGTACAAGATCTGAGTACTTCTACTTTTACTCAAGTACAAGATCTGAGTACTTCTACTTTTACTCAAGTACAAGATCTGAGTACTTCTACTTTTACTCAAGTACAAGATCTGAGTACTTCTACTTTTACTCAAGTACAAGATCTGAGTACTTCTACTTTTACTCAAGTACAAGATCTGAGTACTTCTACTTTTACTCAAGTACAAGATCTGAGTACTTCTACTTTTACTCAAGTACAAGATCTGAGTACTTCTACTTTTACTCAAGTACAAGATCTGAGTACTTCTACTTTTACTCAAGTACAAGATCTGAGTACTTCTACTTTTACTCAAGTACAAGATCTGAGTACTTCTACTTTTACTCAAGTACAAGATCTGAGTACTTCTACTTTTACTCAAGTACAAGATCTGAGTACTTCTACTTTTACTCAAGTACAAGATCTGAGTACTTCTACTTTTACTCAAGTACAAGATCTGAGTACTTCTACTTTTACTCAAGTACAAGATCTGAGTACTTCTACTTTTACTCAAGAACAAGATCTGAGTACTTCTACTTTTACTCAAGTACAAGATCTGAGTACTTCTACTTTTACTCAAGTACAAGATCTGAGTACTTCTACTTTTACTCAAGAACAAGATCTGAGTACTTCTACTTTTACTCAAGTACAAGATCTGAGTACTTCTACTTTTACTCAAGAACAAGATCTGAGTACTTCTACTTTTACTCAAGACAAGATCTGAGTACTTCTACTTTTACTCAAGTACAAGATCTGAGTACTTCTACTTTTACTCAAGTACAAGATCTGAGTACTTCTACTTTTACTCAAGTACCAGATCTGAGTACTTCTACTTTTACTCAAGTACAAGATCTGAGTACTTCTACTTTTACTCAAGTACAAGATCTGAGTACTTCTACTTTTACTCAAGTACAAGATCTGAGTACTTCTACTTTTACTCAAGAACAAGATCTGAGTACTTCTACTTTTACTCAAGTACAAGATCTGAGTACTTCTACTTTTACTCAAGTACAATATCTGAGTACTTTACTTTTACTCAAGAACAAGATCTGAGTACTTCTACTTTTACTCAAGTACAAGATCTGAGTACTTCTACTTTTACTCAAGTACAAGATCTGAGTACTTCTACTTTTACCCAAGAACAAGATCTGAGTACTTCTACTTTTACTCAAGAACAAGATCTGAGTACTTCTACTTTTACTCAAGTACAAGATCTGAGTACTTCTACTTTTACTCAAGTACAAGATCTGAGTACTTCTACTTTTACTCAAGTACAAGATCTGAGTACTTCTACTTTTACTCAAGAACAAGATCTGAGTACTTCTACTTTGACTCAAGAACAAGATCTGAGTACTTCTACTTTTACTCAAGTACAAGATCTGAGTACTTCTACTTTTACTCAAGTACAAGATCTGAGTACTTCTACTTTTACTCAAGTACAAGATCTGAGTACTTCTACTTTTACTCAAGAACAAGATCTGAGTACTTCTACTTTTACTCAAGTACAAGATCTGAGTACTTCTACTTTTACTCAAGTACAAGATCTGAGTACTTCTACTTTTACTCAAGTACAAGATCTGAGTACTTCTACTTTTACTCAAGTACAAGATCTGAGTACTTCTACTTTTACTCAAGTACAAGATCTGAGTACTTCTACTTTACTCAAGTACAAGATCTGAGTACTTCTACTTTTACTCAAGTACAAGATCTGAGTACTTCTACTTTTACTCAAGTACAAGATCTGAGTACTTCTACTTTTACTCAAGTACAAGATCTGAGTACTTCTACTTTTACTCAAGTACAAGATCTGAGTACTTCTACTTTTACTCAAGTACAAGATCTGAGTACTTCTACTTTTACTCATGTACAAGATCTGAGTACTTCTACTTTTACTCAAGTACAAGATCTGAGTACTTCTACTTTTACTAAGAACAAGATCTGAGTACTTCTACTTTTACTCAAGAACAAGATCTGAGTACTTCTACTTTTACTCAAGTACAAGATCTGAGTACTTCTACTTTTACTCAAGTACAAGATCTGAGTACTTCTACTTTTACTCAAATACAAGATCTGAGTACTTCTACTTTTACTCAAGTACAAGATCTGAGTACTTCTACTTTTACTCAAGTACAAGATCTGAGTACTTCTACTTTTACTCAAGTACAAGATCTGAGTACTTCTACTTTTACTCAAGTACAAGATCTGAGTACTTCTACTTTTACTCAAGTACAAGATCTGAGTACTTCTACTTTTACTCAGACAAGATCTGAGTACTTCTACTTTTACTCAAGAACAAGATCTGAGTACTTCTACTTTTACTCAAGTACAAGATCTGAGTACTTCTACTTTTACTCAAGTACAAGATCTGAGTACTTCTACTTTTACTCAAGTACAAGATCTGAGTACTTCTACTTTTACTCAAGTACAAGATCTGAGTACTTCTACTTTTACTCAAGTACAAGATCTGAGTACTTCTACTTTTACTCAAGTACAAGATCTGAGTACTTCTACTTTTACTCAAGTACAAGATCTGAGTACTTCTACTTTTACTCAAGTACAAGATCTGAGTACTTCTACTTTTACTCAAGTACAAGATCTGAGTACTTCTACTTTTACTCAAGTACAAGATCTGAGTACTTCTACTTTTACTCAAGTACAAGATCTGAGTACTTCTACTTTTACTCAAGTACAAGATCTGAGTACTTCTACTTTTACTCAAGTACAAGATCTGAGTACTTCTACTTTTACTCAAGTACAAGATCTGAGTACTTCTACTTTTACTCAAGTACAAGATCTGAGTACTTCTACTTTTACTCAAGTACAAGATCTGAGTACTTCTACTTTTACTCAAGTACAAGATCTGAGTACTTCTACTTTTACTCAAGAACAAGATCTGAGTACTTCTACTTTTACTCAAGTACAAGATCTGAGTACTTCTACTTTTACTCAAGTACAAGATCTGAGTACTTCTACTTTTACTCAAGTACAAGATCTGAGTACTTCTACTTTTACTCAAGTACAAGATCTGAGTACTTCTACTTTTACTCAAGTACAAGATCTGAGTACTTCTACTTTTACTCAAGTACAAGATCTGAGTACTTCTACTTTTACTCAAGTACAAGATCTGAGTACTTCTACTTTTACTCAAGTACAAGATCTGAGTACTTCTACTTTTACTCAAGTACAAGATCTGAGTACTTCTACTTTTACTCAAGTACAAGATCTGAGTACTTCTACTTTTACTCAAGTACAAGATCTGAGTACTTCTACTTTTACTCAAGTACAAGATCTGAGTACTTCTACTTTTACTCAGTACAAGATCTGAGTACTTCTACTTTTACTCAAGTACAAGATCTGAGTACTTCTACTTTTACTCAAGTACAAGATCTGAGTACTTCTACTTTTACTCAAGAACAAGATCTGAGTACTTCTACTTTTACTCAAGAACAAGATCTGAGTACTTCTACTTTTACTCAAGTACAAGATCTGAGTACTTCTACTTTTACTCAAGTACAAGATCTGAGTACTTCTACTTTTACTCAAGTACAAGATCTGAGTACTTCTACTTTTACTCAAGTACAAGATCTGAGTACTTCTACTTTTACTCAATACAAGATCTGAGTACTTCTACTTTTACTCAAGTACAAGATCTGAGTACTTCTACTTTTACTCAAGTACAAGATCTGAGTACTTCTACTTTTACTCAAGTACAAGATCTGAGTACTTCTACTTTTACTCAAGTACAAGATCTGAGTACTTCTACTTTTACTCAAGTACAAGATCTGAGTACTTCTACTTTTACTCAAGTACAAGATCTGAGTACTTCTACTTTTACTCAAGTACA
Source organism: Champsocephalus esox (assembly GCA_036324585.1). Lineage (NCBI taxonomy): Eukaryota > Metazoa > Chordata > Actinopteri > Perciformes > Channichthyidae > Champsocephalus > Champsocephalus esox. The sequence continues at coordinate 38,292,454 of CM070497.1, forward strand.
AGATCTGAGTACTTCTACTTTTACTCAAGTACAAGATCTGAGTACTTCTACTTTTACTCAAGTACAAGATCTGAGTACTTCTACTTTTACTCAAGTACAAGATCTGAGTACTTCTACTTTTACTCAAGTACAAGATCTGAGTACTTCTACTTTTACTCAAGTACAAGATCTGAGTACTTCTACTTTACTCAAGTACAAGATCTGAGTACTTCTACTTTTACTCAAGTACAAGATCTGAGTACTTCTACTTTTACTCAAGTACAAGATCTGAGTACTTCTACTTTACTCAAGTACAAGATCTGAGTACTTCTACTTTTACTCAAGTACAAGATCTGAGTACTTCTACTTTTACTCAAGTACAAGATCTGAGTACTTCTACTTTTACTCAAGTACAAGATCTGAGTACTTCTACTTTTACTCAAGTACAAGATCTGAGTACTTCTACTTTTACTCAAGTACAAGATCTGAGTACTTCTACTTTTACTCAAGTACAATATCTGAGTACTTCTACTTTTACTCAAGTACAAGATCTGAGTACTTCTACTTTTACTCAAGTACAAGATCTGAGTACTTCTACTTTTACTCAAGTACAAGATCTGAGTACTTCTACTTTTACTCAAGAACAAGATCTGAGTACTTCTACTTTTACTCAAGTACAAGATCTGAGTACTTCTACTTTTACTCAAGTACAAGATCTGAGTACTTCTACTTTTACTCAAGTACAAGATCTGAGTACTTCTACTTTTACTCAAGTACAAGATCTGAGTACTTCTACTTTTACTCAAGTACAAGATCTGAGTACTTCTACTTTTACTCAAGTACAAGATCTGAGTACTTCTACTTTTACTCAAGTACAAGATCTGAGTACTTCTACTTTTACTCAAGTACAAGATCTGAGTACTTCTACTTTTACTCAAGTACAAGATCTGAGTACTTCTACTTTTACTCAAGTACAAGATCTGAGTACTTCTACTTTTACTCAAGTACAAGATCTGAGTACTTCTACTTTTACTCAAGTACAATATCTGAGTACTTCACTTTACTCAAGTACAAGATCTGAGTACTTCTACTTTTACTCAAGTACAAGATCTGAGTACTTCTACTTTTACTCAAGTACAAGATCTGAGTACTTCTACTTTTACTCAAGTACAAGATCTGAGTACTTCTACTTTTACTCAAGTACAAGATCTGAGTACTTCTACTTTTACTCAAGACAAGATCTGAGTACTTCTACTTTTACTCAAGTACAAGATCTGAGTACTTCTACTTTTACTCAAGTACAAGATCTGAGTACTTCTACTTTTACTCAAGTACAAGATCTGAGTACTTCTACTTTACTCAAGTACAAGATCTGAGTACTTCTACTTTTACTCAAGTACAAGATCTGAGTACTTCTACTTTTACTCAAGTACAAGATCTGAGTACTTCTACTTTTACTCAAGTACAAGATCTGAGTACTTCTACTTTTACTCAAGTACAAGATCTGAGTACTTCTACTTTTACTCAAGTACAAGATCTGAGTACTTCTACTTTTACTCAAGTACAAGATCTGAGTACTTCTACTTTTACTCAAGTACAAGATCTGAGTACTTCTACTTTTACTCAAGTACAAGATCTGAGTACTTCTACTTTTACTCAAGTACAAGATCTGAGTACTTCTACTTTTACTCAAGTACAAGATCTGAGTACTTCTACTTTTACTCAAGTACAAGATCTGAGTACTTCTACTTTTACTCAAGTACAAGATCTGAGTACTTCTACTTTTACTCAAGTACAAGATCTGAGTACTTCTACTTTTACTCAAGTACAAGATCTGAGTACTTCTACTTTTACTCAGTACAAGATCTGAGTACTTCTACTTTTACTCAAGTACAAGATCTGAGTACTTCTACTTTTACTCAAGTACAAGATCTGAGTACTTCTACTTTTACTCAAGTACAAGATCTGAGTACTTCTACTTTTACTCAAGTACAAGATCTGAGTACTTCTACTTTTACTCAAGTACAAGATCTGAGTACTTCTACTTTTACTCAAGTACAAGATCTGAGTACTTCTACTTTTACTCAAGTACAAGATCTGAGTACTTCTACTTTTACTCAAGTACAAGATCTGAGTACTTCTACTTTTACTCAAGTACAAGATCTGAGTACTTCTACTTTTACTCAAGTACAAGACCTGAGTACTTCTACTTTTACTCAAGTACAAGATCTGAGTACTTCTACTTTTACTCAAGTACAAGATCTGAGTACTTCTACTTTTACTCAAGTACAAGATCTGAGTACTTCTACTTTTACTCAAGTACCAGATCTGAGTACTTCTACTTTTACTCAAGTACAAGATCTGAGTACTTCTACTTTTACTCAAGTACAAGATCTGAGTACTTCTACTTTTACTCAAGAACAAGATCTGAGTACTTCTACTTTTACTCAAGTACAAGATCTGAGTACTTCTACTTTTACTCAAGTACAAGATCTGAGTACTTCTACTTTTACTCAAGAACAAGATCTGAGTACTTCTACTTTTACTCAAGTACAAGATCTGAGTACTTCTACTTTTACTCAAGTACAAGATCTGAGTACTTCTACTTTTACTCAAGTACAAGATCTGAGTACTTCTACTTTTACTCAAGTACAAGATCTGAGTACTTCTACTTTTACTCAAGACAAGATCTGAGTACTTCTACTTTTACTCAAGAACAAGATCTGAGTACTTCTACTTTTACTCAAGTACAAGATCTGAGTACTTCTACTTTTACTCAAGTACAAGATCTGAGTACTTCTACTTTTACTCAAGTACCAGATCTGAGTACTTCTACTTTTACTCAAGTACAAGATCTGAGTACTTCTACTTTTACTCAAGTACAAGATCTGAGTACTTCTACTTTTACTCAAGTACAAGATCTGAGTACTTCTACTTTTACTCAAGAACAAGATCTGAGTACTTCTACTTTTACTCAAGTACAAGATCTGAGTACTTCTACTTTTACTCAAGTACAATATCTGAGTACTTTACTACTCAAGAACAAGATCTGAGTACTTCTACTTTTACTCAAGTACAAGATCTGAGTACTTCTACTTTTACTCAAGTACAAGATCTGAGTACTTCTACTTTTACTCAAGTACAAGATCTGAGTACTTCTACTTTTACTCAAGAACAAGATCTGAGTACTTCTACTTTTACTCAAGAACAAGATCTGAGTACTTCTACTTTTACTCAAGTACAAGATCTGAGTACTTCTACTTTTACTCAAGTACAAGATCTGAGTACTTCTACTTTTACTCAAGAACAAGATCTGAGTACTTCTACTTTGACTCAAGAACAAGATCTGAGTACTTCTACTTTTACTCAAGTACAAGATCTGAGTACTTCTACTTTTACTCAAGAACAAGATCTGAGTACTTCTACTTTTACTCAAGTACAAGATCTGAGTACTTCTACTTTTACTCAAGAACAAGATCTGAGTACTTCTACTTTTACTCAAGAACAAGATCTGAGTACTTCTACTTTTACTCAAGTACAAGATCTGAGTACTTCTACTTTTACCCAAATACAAGATCTGAGTACTTCTACTTTTACTCAAGTACCAGATCTGAGTACTTCTACTTTTACTCAAGTACAAGATCTGAGTACTTCTACTTTTACTCAAGTACAAGATCTGAGTACTTCTACTTTTACTTAAGTACAAGATCTGAGTACTTCTACTTTTACTCAAGTACAAGATCTGAGTACTTCTACTTTTACTCATGTACAAGATCTGAGTACTTCTACTTTTACTGAAGTACAAGATCTGAGTACTTCTACTTTTACTGAAGTACAAGATCTGAGTACTTCTACTTTTACTGAAGAACAAGATCTGAGTACTTCTACTTTTACTGAAGACAAGATCTGAGTACTTCTACTTTTACTCAAGTACAAGATCTGAGTACTTCTACTTTTACTAAGTACC
>CM070497.1:38296899-38334399 GCA_036324585.1 Champsocephalus esox
ATTATAAGGTCCTGCATTCAAGATGTAGAAGTACTCAGATCTTGTTCTTGAGTAAAAGTAGAAGTACTCAGATCTGTACTTGAGTAAAAGTAGAAGTACTCAGATCTTGTACTTGAGTAAAGTAGAAGTACTCAGATCTTGTTCTTGAGTAAAAGTAGAAGTACTCAGATCTTGTACTTGAGTAAAAGTAGAAGTACTCAGATCTTGTACTTGAGTAAAAGTAGAAGTACTCAGATCTTGTACTTGAGTAAAAGTAGAAGTACTCAGATCTTGTACATGAGTAAAAGTAGAAGTACTCAGATCTTGTACTTGAGTAAAAGTAGAAGTACTCAGATCTTGTACTTGAGTAAAAGTAGAAGTACTCAGATCTTGTACTTGAGTAAAAGTAGAAGTACTCAGATCTTGTACTTGAGTAAAAGTAGAAGTACTCAGATCTGGTACTTGAGTAAAAGTAGAAGTACTCAGATCTTGTACTTTGGGTAAAAGTAGAAGTACTCAGATCTTGTACTTGAGTAAAAGTAGAAGTACTCAGATCTTGTTCTTGAGTAAAAGTAGAAGTACTCAGATCTTGTACTTGAGTAAAAGTAGAAGTACTCAGATCTTGTACTTGAGTAAAAGTAGAAGTACTCAGATCTTGTTCTTGAGTAAAAGTAGAAGTACTCAGATCTTGTACTTGAGTAAAAGTAGAAGTACTCAGATCTTGTACTTGAGTCAAAGTAGAAGTACTCAGATCTTGTACTTGAGTAAAAGTAGAAGTACTCAGATCTTGTACTTGAGTAAAAGTAGAAGTACTCAGATCTTGTACTTGAGTAAAAGTAGAAGTACTCAGATCTTGTACTTGAGTAAAAGTAGAAGTACTCAGATCTTGTACTTGAGTAAAAGTAGAAGTACTCAGATCTTGTACTTGAGTAAAAGTAGAAGTACTCAGATCTTGTACTTGAGTAAAAGTAGAAGTACTCAGATCTTGTACTTGAGTAAAAGTAGAAGTACTCAGATCTTGTACTTGAGTAGTAGAAGTACTCAGATCTTGTACTTGAGTAAAGTAGAAGTACTCAGATCTTGTACTTGAGTAAAAGTAGAAGTACTCAGATCTTGTACTTGAGTAAAAGTAGAAGTACTCAGATCTTGTACTTGAGTAAAAGTAGAAGTACTCAGATCTTGTACTTGAGTAAAAGTAGAAGTACTCAGATCTTGTACTTGAGTAAAAGTAGAAGTACTCAGATCTTGTACTTGAGTAAAAGTAGAAGTACTCAGATCTTGTACTTGAGTAAAAGTAGAAGTACTCAGATCTTGTACTTGAGTAAAAGTAGAAGTACTCAGATCTTGTACTTGAGTAAAAGTAGAAGTACTCAGATCTTGTACTTGAGTAAAAGTAGAAGTACTCAGATCTTGTACTTGAGTAAAAGTAGAAGTACTCAGATCTTGTTCTTGAGTAAAAGTAGAAGTACTCAGATCTTGTACTTGAGTAAAAGTAGAAGTACTCAGATCTTGTACTTGAGTAAAAGTAGAAGTACTCAGATCTTGTTCTTGAGTAAAAGTAGAAGTACTCAGATATTGTACTTGAGTAAAAGTAGAAGTACTCAGATCTTGTACTTGAGTAAAAGTAGAAGTACTCAGATCTTGTTCTTGAGTAAAGTAGAAGTACTCAGATCTTGTACTTGAGTAAAAGTAGAAGTACTCAGATCTTGTACTTGAGTAAAAGTAGAAGTACTCAGATCTGGTACTTGAGTAAAAGTAGAAGTACTCAGATCTTGTATTTGAGTAAAGTAGAAGTACTCAGATCTTGTACTTGAGTAAAAGTAGAAGTACTCAGATCTTGTACTTGAGTAAAAGTAGAAGTACTCAGATCTTGTACTTGAGTAAAAGTAGAAGTACTCAGATCTTGTACTTGAGTAAAAGTAGAAGTACTCAGATCTTGTACTTGAGTAAAAGTAGAAGTACTCAGATCTTGTTCTTGAGTAAAAGTAGAAGTACTCAGATCTTGTACTTGAGTAAAAGTAGAAGTACTCAGATCTTGTACTTGAGTAAAAGTAGAAGTACTCAGATCTTGTCTTCAGTAAAAGTAGAAGTACTCAGATCTTGTTCTTCAGTAAAGTAGAAGTACTCAGATCTTGTACTTCAGTAAAGTAGAAGTACTCAGATCTTGTACTTCAGTAAAAGTAGAAGTACTCAGATCTTGTACATGAGTAAAAGTAGAAGTACTCAGATCTTGTACTTGAGTAAAAGTAGAAGTACTCAGATCTTGTACTTGAGTAAAAGTAGAAGTACTCAGATCTTGTTCTTGAGTAAAAGTAGAAGTACTCAGATCTTGTACTTAAGTAAAAGTAGAAGTACTCAGATCTTGTACTTGAGTAAAAGTAGAAGTACTCAGATCTTGTACTTGAGTAAAAGTAGAAGTACTCAGATCTGGTACTTGAGTAAAAGTAGAAGTATTCAGATCTTGTATTTGGGTAAAAGTAGAAGTACTCAGATCTTGTACTTGAGTAAAAGTAGAAGTACTCAGATCTTGTTCTTGAGTAAAAGTAGAAGTACTCAGATCTTGTTCTTGAGTAAAAGTAGAAGTACTCAGATCTTGTACTTGAGTAAAAGTAGAAGTACTCAGATCTTGTTCTTGAGTAAAAGTAGAAGTACTCAGATCTTGTACTTGAGTAAAAGTAGAAGTACTCAGATCTTGTTCTTGAGTCAAAAGTAGAAGTACTCAGATCTTGTTCTTGAGTAAAGTAGAAGTACTCAGATCTTGTACTTGAGTAAAAGTAGAAGTACTCAGATCTTGTACTTGAGTAAAAGTAGAAGTACTCAGATCTTGTTCTTGAGTAAAAGTAGAAGTACTCAGATCTTGTACTTGAGTAAAAGTAGAAGTACTCAGATCTTGTTCTTGAGTAAAAGTAGAAGTACTCAGATCTTGTACTTGAGTAAAAGTAGAAGTACTCAGATCTTGTACTTGAGTAAAAGTAGAAGTACTCAGATCTTGTTCTTGAGTAGAAGTACTCAGATATTGTACTTGAGTAAAAGTAGAAGTACTCAGATCTTGTACTTAAGTAAAAGTAGAAGTACTCAGATCTTGTTCTTGAGTAAAAGTAGAAGTACTCAGATCTTGTACTAAGTAAAAGTAGAAGTACTCAGATCTTGTACTTGAGTAAAAGTAGAAGTACTCAGATCTTGTACTTGAGTAAAAGTAGAAGTACTCAGATCTGGTACTTGAGTAAAAGTAGAAGTACTCAGATCTTGTATTTGGAGTAAAAGTAGAAGTACTCAGATCTTGTACTTGAGTAAAAGTAGAAGTACTCAGATCTTGTTCTTGAGTAAAAGTAGAAGTACTCAGACCTTGTTCTGAGTAAAAGTAGAAGTACTCAGATCTTGTACTTGAGTAAAAGTAGAAGTACTCAGATCTTGTTCTTGAGTAAAAGTAGAAGTACTCAGATATTGTACTGAGTAAAAGTAGAAGTACTCAGATCTTGTACTTGAGTAAAAGTAGAAGTACTCAGATCTTGTTCTTGAGTAAAAGTAGAAGTACTCAGATATTGTACTTGAGTAAAAGTAGAAGTACTCAGATCTTGTACTTAAGTAAAAGTAGAAGTACTCAGATCTTGTTCTTGAGTAAAAGTAGAAGTACTCAGATCTTGTACTTGAGTAAAAGTAGAAGTACTCAGATCTTGTACTTGAGTAAAAGTAGAAGTACTCAGATCTGGTACTTGAGTAAAAGTAGAAGTACTCAGATCTTGTATTTGGGTAAAAGTAGAAGTACTCAGATCTTGTACTTGAGTAAAAGTAGAAGTACTCAGATCTTGTACTTGAGTAAAAGTAGAAGTACTCAGTCTTGTACTTGAGTAAAAGTAGAAGTACTCAGATCTTGTACTTGAGTAAAAGTAGAAGTACTCAGATCTTGTACTTGAGTAAAAGTAGAAGTACTCAGATCTTGTTCTTGAGTAAAAGTAGAAGTACTCAGATCTTGTACTTGAGTAAAAGTAGAAGTACTCAGATCTTGTACTTGAGTAAAAGTAGAAGTACTCAGATCTTGTATTTGGGTAAAAGTAGAAGTACTCAGATCTTGTACTTGAGTAAAAGTAGAAGTACTCAGATCTTGTTCTTGAGTAAAAGTAGAAGTACTCAGATCTTGTAGTAAAAGTAGAAGTACTCAGATCTTGTTCTTGAGTAAAAGTAGAAGTACTCAGATCTTGTTCTTGAGTTAAAAGTAGAAGTACTCAGATCTTGTACTTGAGTAAAAGTAGAAGTACTCAGATCTTGTATTTGGGTAAAAGTAGAAGTACTCAGATCTTGTACTTGAGTAAAAGTAGAAGTACTCAGATCTTGTATTTGGGTAAAAGTAGAAGTACTCAGATCTTGTATTGGGTAAAAGTAGAAGTACTCAGATCTTGTACTTGAGTAAAAGTAGAAGTACTCAGATCTTGTTCTTGAGTAAAAGTAGAAGTACTCAGATCTTGTTCTTCAGTAAAAGTAGAAGTACTCAGATCTTGTACTTCAGTAAAAGTAGAAGTACTCAGATCTTGTACATGAGTAAAAGTAGAAGTACTCAGATCTTGTACATGAGTAAAAGTAGAAGTACTCAGATCTTGTACTTGAGTAAAAGTAGAAGTACTCAGATATTGTACTTGAGTAAAAGTAGAAGTACTCAGATCTTGTTCTTGAGTAAAAGTAGAAGTACTCAGATCTGGTACTTGAGTAAAAGTAGAAGTACTCAGATCTTGTATTTGGGTAAAGTAGAAGTACTCAGATCTTGTACTTGAGTAAAAGTAGAAGTACTCAGATCTTGTTCTTGAGTAAAAGTAGAAGTACTCAGACCTTGTTCTTGAGTAAAAGTAGAAGTACTCAGATCTTGTACTTGAGTAAAAGTAGAAGTACTCAGATCTTGTTCTTGAGTAAAAGTAGAAGTACTCAGATATTGTACTTGAGTAAAAGTAGAAGTACTCAGATCTTGTACTTGAGTAAAAGTAGAAGTACTCAGATCTTGTTCTTGAGTAAAAGTAGAAGTACTCAGATATTGTACTTGAGTAAAAGTAGAAGTACTCAGATCTTGTACTTAAGTAAAAGTAGAAGTACTCAGATCTTGTTCTTGAGTAAAAGTAGAAGTACTCAGATCTTGTACTTGAGTAAAAGTAGAAGTACTCAGATCTTGTACTTGAGTAAAAGTAGAAGTACTCAGATCTGGTACTTGAGTAAAAGTAGAAGTACTCAGATCTTGTATTTGGGTAAAAGTAGAAGTACTCAGATCTTGTACTTGAGTAAAAGTAGAAGTACTCAGATCTTGTACTTGAGTAAAAGTAGAAGTACTCAGGTCTTGTACTTGAGTAAAAGTAGAAGTACTCAGATCTTGTACTTGAGTAAAAGTAGAAGTACTCAGATCTTGTACTTGAGTAAAAGTAGAAGTACTCAGATCTTGTTCTTGAGTAAAAGTAGAAGTACTCAGATCTTGTACTTGAGTAAAAGTAGAAGTACTCAGATCTTGTACTTGAGTAAAAGTAGAAGTACTCAGATCTTGTATTTGGGTAAAAGTAGAAGTACTCAGATCTTGTACTTGAGTAAAAGTAGAAGTACTCAGATCTTGTTCTTGAGTAAAAGTAGAAGTACTCAGATCTTGTAGTAAAAGTAGAAGTACTCAGATCTTGTTCTTGAGTAAAAGTAGAAGTACTCAGATCTTGTTCTTGAGTAAAAGTAGAAGTACTCAGATCTTGTACTTGAGTAAAAGTAGAAGTACTCAGATCTTGTATTTGGGTAAAAGTAGAAGTACTCAGATCTTGTACTTGAGTAAAAGTAGAAGTACTCAGATCTTGTATTTGGGTAAAAGTAGAAGTACTCAGATCTTGTATTTGGGTAAAAGTAGAAGTACTCAGATCTTGTACTTGAGTAAAAGTAGAAGTACTCAGATCTTGTTCTTGAGTAAAAGTAGAAGTACTCAGATCTTGTACTTCAGTAAAAGTAGAAGTACTCAGATCTTGTACTTCAGTAAAAGTAGAAGTACTCAGATCTTGTACATGAGTAAAAGTAGAAGTACTCAGATCTTGTACATGAGTAAAAGTAGAAGTACTCAGATCTTGTACTTGAGTAAAAGTAGAAGTACTCAGATATTGTACTTGAGTAAAAGTAGAAGTACTCAGATCTTGTTCTTGAGTAAAAGTAGAAGTACTCAGATCTTGTACTTAAGTAAAAGTAGAAGTACTCAGATCTTGTACTTGAGTAAAAGTAGAAGTACTCAGATCTTGTACTTGAGTAAAAGTAGAAGTACTCAGATCTGGTACTTGAGTAAAAGTAGAAGTATTCAGATCTTGTATTTGGGTAAAAGTAGAAGTACTCAGATCTTGTACTTGAGTAAAAGTAGAAGTACTCAGATCTTGTTCTTGAGTAAAAGTAGAAGTACTCAGATCTTGTTCTTGAGTAAAAGTAGAAGTACTCAGATCTTGTACTTGAGTAAAAGTAGAAGTACTCAGATCTTGTTCTTGAGTAAAAGTAGAAGTACTCAGATATTGTACTTGAGTAAAAGTAGAAGTACTCAGATCTTGTTCTTGAGTCAAAGTAGAAGTACTCAGATCTTGTTCTTGAGTAAAAGTAGAAGTACTCAGATCTTGTACTTGAGTAAAAGTAGAAGTACTCAGATCTTGTACTTGAGTAAAAGTAGAAGTACTCAGATCTTGTTCTTGAGTAAAAGTAGAAGTACTCAGATCTTGTTCTTGAGTAAAAGTAGAAGTACTCAGATCTTGTTCTTGGGTAAAAGTAGAAGTACTCAGATCTTGTACTTGAGTAAAAGTAGAAGTACTCAGATCTTGTACTTGAGTAAAAGTAGAAGTACTCAGATCTTGTTCTTGAGTAGAAGTACTCAGATATTGTACTTGAGTAAAAGTAGAAGTACTCAGATCTTGTACTTAAGTAAAAGTAGAAGTACTCAGATCTTGTTCTTGAGTAAAAGTAGAAGTACTCAGATCTTGTACTTAAGTAAAAGTAGAAGTACTCAGATCTTGTACTTGAGTAAAAGTAGAAGTACTCAGATCTTGTACTTGAGTAAAAGTAGAAGTACTCAGATCTGGTACTTGAGTAAAAGTAGAAGTACTCAGATCTTGTATTTGGGTAAAAGTAGAAGTACTCAGATCTTGTACTTGAGTAAAAGTAGAAGTACTCAGATCTTGTTCTTGAGTAAAAGTAGAAGTACTCAGACCTTGTTCTTGAGTAAAAGTAGAAGTACTCAGATCTTGTACTTGAGTAAAAGTAGAAGTACTCAGATCTTGTTCTTGAGTAAAAGTAGAAGTACTCAGATATTGTACTTGAGTAAAAGTAGAAGTACTCAGATCTTGTACTTGAGTAAAAGTAGAAGTACTCAGATCTTGTTCTTGAGTAAAAGTAGAAGTACTCAGATATTGTACTTGAGTAAAAGTAGAAGTACTCAGATCTTGTACTTAAGTAAAAGTAGAAGTACTCAGATCTTGTTCTTGAGTAAAAGTAGAAGTACTCAGATCTTGTACTTGAGTAAAAGTAGAAGTACTCAGATCTTGTACTTGAGTAAAAGTAGAAGTACTCAGATCTGGTACTTGAGTAAAAGTAGAAGTACTCAGATCTTGTATTTGGGTAAAAGTAGAAGTACTCAGATCTTGTACTTGAGTAAAAGTAGAAGTACTCAGATCTTGTACTTGAGTAAAAGTAGAAGTACTCAGGTCTTGTACTTGAGTAAAAGTAGAAGTACTCAGATCTTGTACTTGAGTAAAAGTAGAAGTACTCAGATCTTGTACTTGAGTAAAAGTAGAAGTACTCAGATCTTGTTCTTGAGTAAAAGTAGAAGTACTCAGATCTTGTACTTGAGTAAAAGTAGAAGTACTCAGATCTTGTACTTGAGTAAAAGTAGAAGTACTCAGATCTTGTATTTGGGTAAAAGTAGAAGTACTCAGATCTTGTACTTGAGTAAAAGTAGAAGTACTCAGATCTTGTTCTTGAGTAAAAGTAGAAGTACTCAGATCTTGTAGTAAAAGTAGAAGTACTCAGATCTTGTTCTTGAGTAAAAGTAGAAGTACTCAGATCTTGTTCTTGAGTAAAAGTAGAAGTACTCAGATCTTGTACTTGAGTAAAAGTAGAAGTACTCAGATCTTGTATTTGGGTAAAAGTAGAAGTACTCAGATCTTGTACTTGAGTAAAAGTAGAAGTACTCAGATCTTGTATTTGGGTAAAAGTAGAAGTACTCAGATCTTGTATTTGGGTAAAAGTAGAAGTACTCAGATCTTGTACTTGAGTAAAAGTAGAAGTACTCAGATCTTGTTCTTGAGTAAAAGTAGAAGTACTCAGATCTTGTTCTTGAGTAAAAGTAGAAGTACTCAGATCTTGTACTTGAGTAAAAGTAGAAGTACTCAGATCTTGTACTTAAGTAAAAGTAGAAGTACTCAGATCTTGTTCTTGAGTAAAAGTAGAAGTACTCAGATCTTGTACTTGAGTAAAAGTAAAAGTACTCAGATCTTGTTCTTGAGTAAAAGTAGAAGTACTCAGATCTTGTTCTTGAGTAAAAGTAGAAGTACTCAGATCTTGTACTTGAGTAAAAGTAGAAGTACTCAGATCTTGTACTTAAGTAAAAGTAGAAGTACTCAGATCTTGTTCTTGAGTAGAAGTACTCAGATATTGTACTTGAGTAAAAGTAGAAGTACTCAGATCTTGTACTTAAGTAAAAGTAGAAGTACTCAGATCTTGTTCTTGAGTAAAAGTAGAAGTACTCAGATCTTGTACTTAAGTAAAAGTAGAAGTACTCAGATCTTGTACTTGAGTAAAAGTAGAAGTACTCAGATCTTGTACTTGAGTAAAAGTAGAAGTACTCAGATCTGGTACTTGAGTAAAAGTAGAAGTACTCAGATCTTGTATTTGGGTAAAAGTAGAAGTACTCAGATCTTGTACTTGAGTAAAAGTAGAAGTACTCAGATCTTGTTCTTGAGTAAAAGTAGAAGTACTCAGATCTTGTTCTTGAGTAAAAGTAGAAGTACTCAGATCTTGTACTTGAGTAAAAGTAGAAGTACTCAGATCTTGTTCTTGAGTAAAAGTAGAAGTACTCAGATATTGTACTTGAGTAAAAGTAGAAGTACTCAGATCTTGTACTTGAGTAAAAGTAGAAGTACTCAGATCTTGTTCTTGAGTAAAAGTAGAAGTACTCAGATATTGTACTTGAGTAAAAGTAGAAGTACTCAGATCTTGTACTTAAGTAAAAGTAGAAGTACTCAGATCTTGTTCTTGAGTAAAAGTAGAAGTACTCAGATCTTGTACTTGAGTAAAAGTAGAAGTACTCAGATCTTGTACTTGAGTAAAAGTAGAAGTACTCAGATCTGGTACTTGAGTAAAAGTAGAAGTACTCAGATCTTGTATTTGGGTAAAAGTAGAAGTACTCAGATATTGTACTTGAGTAAAAGTAGAAGTACTCAGATCTTGTACTTGAGTAAAAGTAGAAGTACTCAGGTCTTGTACTTGAGTAAAAGTAGAAGTACTCAGATCTTGTACTTGAGTAAAAGTAGAAGTACTCAGATCTTGTACTTGAGTAAAAGTAGAAGTACTCAGATCTTGTTCTTGAGTAAAAGTAGAAGTACTCAGATCTTGTACTTGAGTAAAAGTAGAAGTACTCAGATCTTGTACTTGAATAAAAGTAGAAGTACTCAGATCTGGTACTTGAGTAAAAGTAGAAGTACTCAGATCTTGTATTTGGGTAAAAGTAGAAGTACTCAGATCTTGTACTTGAGTAAAAGTAGAAGTACTCAGATCTTGTTCTTGAGTAAAAGTAGAAGTACTCAGATCTTGTAGTAAAAGTAGAAGTACTCAGATCTTGTTCTTGAGTAAAAGTAGAAGTACTCAGATCTTGTTCTTGAGTAAAAGTAGAAGTACTCAGATCTTGTACTTGAGTAAAAGTAGAAGTACTCAGATCTTGTATTTGGGTAAAAGTAGAAGTACTCAGATCTTGTACTTGAGTAAAAGTAGAAGTACTCAGATCTTGTATTTGGGTAAAAGTAGAAGTACTCAGATCTTGTATTTGGGTAAAAGTAGAAGTACTCAGATCTTGTACTTGAGTAAAAGTAGAAGTACTCAGATCTTGTTCTTGAGTAAAAGTAGAAGTACTCAGATCTTGTTCTTGAGTAAAAGTAGAAGTACTCAGATCTTGTACTTGAGTAAAAGTAGAAGTACTCAGATCTTGTACTTAAGTAAAAGTAGAAGTACTCAGATCTTGTTCTTGAGTAAAAGTAGAAGTACTCAGATCTTGTACTTGAGTAAAAGTAAAAGTACTCAGATCTTGTTCTTGAGTAAAAGTAGAAGTACTCAGATCTTGTTCTTGAGTAAAAGTAGAAGTACTCAGATCTTGTACTTGAGTAAAAGTAGAAGTACTCAGATCTTGTACTTAAGTAAAAGTAGAAGTACTCAGATCTTGTTCTTGAGTAAAAGTAGAAGTACTCAGATCTTGTACTTGAGTAAAAGTAGAAGTACTCAGATCTTGTTCTTGAGTAAAAGTAGAAGTACTCAGATCTTGTACTTGAGTAAAAGTAGAAGTACTCAGATCTTGTTCTTGAGTAAAAGTAGAAGTACTCAGATCTTGTACTTGAGTAAAAGTAGAAGTACTCAGATCTTGTATTTGGGTAAAAGTAGAAGTACTCAGATCTTGTACTTGAGTAAAAGTAGAAGTACTCAGATCTTGTTCTTGAGTAAAAGTAGAAGTACTCAGATCTTGTAGTAAAAGTAGAAGTACTCAGATCTTGTTCTTGAGTAAAAGTAGAAGTACTCAGATCTTGTTCTTGAGTAAAAGTAGAAGTACTCAGATCTTGTTCTTGAGTAAAAGTAGAAGTACTCAGATCTTGTACTTAAGTAAAAGTAGAAGTACTCAGATCTTGTTCTTGAGTAAAAGTAGAAGTACTCAGATCTTGTACTTGAGTAAAAGTAGAAGTACTCAGATCTTGTACTTAAGTAAAAGTAGAAGTACTCAGATCTTGTTCTTGAGTAAAAGTAGAAGTACTCAGATCTTGTACTTGAGTAAAAGTAGAAGTACTCAGATCTTGTTCTTGAGTAAAAGTAGAAGTACTCAGATCTTGTACTTGAGTAAAAGTAGAAGTACTCAGATCTTGTTCTTGAGTAAAAGTAGAAGTACTCAGATCTTGTTCTTGAGTAAAAGTAGAAGTACTCAGATCTTGTACTTGAGTAAAAGTAGAAGTACTCAGATCTTGTATTTGGGTAAAAGTAGAAGTACTCAGATCTTGTACTTGAGTAAAAGTAGAAGTACTCAGATCTTGTTCTTGAGTAAAAGTAGAAGTACTCAGATCTTGTACTTAAGTAAAAGTAGAAGTACTCAGATCTTGTTCTTGAGTAAAAGTAGAAGTACTCAGATCTTGTACTTGAGTAAAAGTAGAAGTACTCAGATCTTGTTCTTGAGTAAAAGTAGAAGTACTCAGATCTTGTACTTGAGTAAAAGTAGAAGTACTCAGATCTTGTATTTGGGTAAAAGTAGAAGTACTCAGATCTTGTACTTGAGTAAAAGTAGAAGTACTCAGATCTTGTTCTTGAGTAAAAGTAGAAGTACTCAGATCTTGTTCTTGAGTAAAAGTAGAAGTACTCAGATCTTGTACTTGAGTAAAAGTAGAAGTACTCAGATCTTGTACTTAAGTAAAAGTAGAAGTACTCAGATCTTGTTCTTGAGTAAAAGTAGAAGTACTCAGATCTTGTACTTGAGTAAAAGTAGAAGTACTCAGATCTTGTTCTTGAGTAAAAGTAGAAGTACTCAGATCTTGTACTTGAGTAAAAGTAGAAGTACTCAGATCTTGTATTTGGGTAAAAGTAGAAGTACTCAGATCTTGTTCTTGAGTAAAAGTAGAAGTACTCAGATCTTGTATTTGGGTAAAAGTAGAAGTACTCAGATCTTGTACTTGAGTAAAAGTAGAAGTACTCAGATCTTGTTCTTGAGTAAAAGTAGAAGTACTCAGATATTGTTCTTGAGTAAAAGTAGAAGTACTCAGATCTTGTATTTGGGTAAAAGTAGAAGTACTCAGATCTTGTATTTGGGTAAAAGTAGAAGTACTCAGATCTTGAGTAAAAGTAGAAGTACTCGGATCTTGTATTTGAGTAAAAGTAGAAGTACTCAGATCTTGTACTTGAGTAAAAGTAGAAGTACTCAGATCTTGTATTTGGGTAAAAGTAGAAGTACTCAGATCTTGTACTTGAGTAAAAGTAGAAGTACTCAGATCTTGTTCTTGAGTAAAAGTAGAAGTACTCAGATCTTGTTCTTGAGTAAAAGTAGAAGTACTCAGATCTTGTATTTGGGTAAAAGTAGAAGTACTCAGATCTTGTATTTGGGTAAAAGTAGAAGTACTCAGATCTTGAGTAAAAGTAGAAGTACTCGGATCTTGTATTTGAGTAAAAGTAGAAGTACTCAGATCTTGTTCTTGAGTAAAAGTAGAAGTACTCAGATCTTGTACTTGTACTTGTACGGCGAGTCACCAGAAATGACAGCTGTCAGAGGGGAGAGAGCAGATGTAAAAGGGTTAGCGGAGCGCTATGATAGGCTTGTGAGAATAGAGCGAAGTGATTGGTTAAGCTGGGGAGTGAAGTACTTTCTCTCTCTTCCTCGGACAGCTCCAGCTTCTGGACCGTGTTACCCTGCGTAGCTTCCCAAATGAACCGCAGTCCTTCAACAACATCTGTCCTCTTGTATCCCTGACCCTAATATACGCAGGAACCCACCACGTCATTTGTTTACTGTAGTCTGTAGCGCCGAGAGATAGGCAGTCAGAGGCGGTGCAAGGAAGGTGCAAAAGGGTACTCTATTAGAGAGCAGCTAAGGTCAAGTTGTCCGGCTGCAGTCCGGGAAGAAGAGAGAGAAGCCAGGAGGGCACACAACATATATCGGCCCAATCCCAAACCACTCCCTCCACCCTACCCCTAGCCACACTCGCAGCTCCACGAGGCTCCTCCTGTTAGAGCCAGCTTTGGTACGGCCTCCCCTCTCCGGCAGAAACAGGAAGTGCCGTAACCGTAACAACGGTTTCAAATCAGCATCTCTTAGACAAAAGGTTTAAATGAATCACTCAAATAAACATCTTTCATTGTGTTTCAAAGCTCTTTTAGTTTTAACCCTGATGTTTATAAGCTTCTTAGTTTTTGCAACGGTCTGTAAATATACACAACTTTATAATAAAATGCACACATTTACCTTTGTCTAGACTAAACCCAGGTTTGACCCTGAGTTAGAAACACATGAGGTCATCATGAGGTCGTTCACATCGCAGCTTATCAGTGGGTGTTTGCTGGAACTACTTGTACACAGCGTGTTTCCTGAGGACACACACAGCGTGACTCCGGTCAGGAGAGACCGGTCTCCAGTCAGCACCGCTGCAGCCTCGCTGTCTGAGGGCTCGATAGCCCACTCCCCCTCCACACCCCCCCACCACTCCCCCTCCACACTCGTTGCTTTGGAACAGCCCTCAATGTGGCGGACCCTCCGCGTGAACGCGCAAACGGAGGGGTAGGGTGTAGGGGGCGGTTTGGGAATGGGCCATAGAAAACACAACATGTCCGTGTGGAAACAAAACCCCAGCTGTAGTTCCACGTGTGCAGTATGAACCAGTGTAGTAATAGGCGGTCACCACAAGTCTTTATGTTTAATTATATTTGACGTTACTCTGTTATTGATGCACTTTGTACACATTAACATGAAATACTAGTACTCGTGTATTCATGTTTTACTAGTTTCTGAGTAACCGTGGTGTGTTGTGCGGCGGTCGGCCACCAGGGGGCAGCACCTCCACAGGACCGGTGTTTCAGTGTGTGTAGTGAGGACACTGAGTCCCTTCGCTCTGCACTACTTTCCCAACACTGGTTATTTCACTTCCTAAACTAGTGCTGTCTGCATTTCTCATCTGCAACGCTCCCGTACGTTTCCCTTTCCCTTCATAACTTTCATTATGAGCTTTTCCAGCTTCCTCCATTTGACGACAGCTCGTATATCATTTCCAATTCTGTTTTGAATGGGACCTTTGCCACATTTGCATAATAATAATAATACATCAAATCAAGTTTTATTTATAGAGCACATTTATGAACGATGTGTGGTGGAGCCTCAGACCCTCTGTCCTCAGACCCTCTGTCCTCAGACCCTCTGTCCTCAGGCCCTCTGTCCTCAGACCCTCTGTCCTCAGGCCCTCTGTCCTCAGGCCCTCTGTCCTCAGACCCTCTGTCCTCAGACCCTCTGTCCTTAGACCCTCGGTCCTCAGGCCCTCTGTCCTCAGACCCTCTGTCGCTAGACCCTCTGTCCCCAGACCCTCTGTCCCCAGACCCTCTGTCCTCAGGCCCTCTGTCCTCAGGCCCTCTGTCCTCAGACCCTCTGTCCTCAGACCCTCTGTCCCCAGACCCTCTGTCCCCAGACCCTCTGACCCTCTGTCCTTAGACCCTCTGTCCTTAGACCCTCTATCCTTAAACCCTCTGTCCTTAGACCCTCTGTCCTCAGGCCCTCTGTCCTCAGGCCCTCTGTCCTCAGACCCTCTGTCCTCAGACCCTCTGTCCTTAGACCCTCGGTCCTCAGGCCCTCTGTCCTCAGACCCTCTGTCGCTAGACCCTCTGTCCCCAGACCCTCTGTCCCCAGACCCTCTGTCCTCAGGCCCTCTGTCCTCAGGCCCTCTGTCCTCAGACCCTCTGTCCTCAGACCCTCTGTCCCCAGACCCTCTGTCCCCAGACCCTCTGACCCTCTGTCCTTAGACCCTCTGTCCTTAGACCCTCTATCCTTAAACCCTCTGTCCTTAGACCCTCTGTCCTCAGACCCTCTGTCCTTAGACCCTCTATCCTTAAACCCTCTGTCCTTAGACCCTCTGTCCTCAGACCCTCTTTCCTCAGACCCTCTGTCCTCAGACCCTCTGTCCTCAGACCCTCTGTCCCTAGACCCTCTGTCCTCAGACCCTCTGTCCTCAGACCCTCTGTCCTTAGACCCTCTGTCCTTAGACCCTCTGTCCTCAGACCCTCTGTCCTCAGACCCTCTGTCCTTAGACCCTCTGTCCTTAGACCCTCTATCCTTAAACCCTCTGTCCTTAGACCCTCTGTCCTCAGACCCTCTTTCCTCAGACCCTCTGTCCTCAGACCCTCTGTCCTCAGACCCTCTGTCCTCAGACCCTCTGTCCTCAGACCCTCTGTCCTCAGACCCTCTGTCCTTAGACCCTCTGTCCTTAGACCCTCTATCCTTAAACCCTCTGTCCTTAGACCCTCTGTCCTCAGACCCTCTTTCCTCAGACCCTCTGTCCTTAGACCCTCTGTCCTCAGACCCTCTGTCCTTAGACCCTCTGTCCTTAGACCCTCTGTCCCCAGACCCTCTGTCCTCAGACCCTCTGTCCTCAGACCCTCTTTCCTCAGACCCTCTGTCCTTAGACCCTCTGTCCTCAGACCCTCTGTCCTCAGACCCTCTGTCCTCAGACCCTCTGTCCTTAGACCCTCTGTCCTCAGACCCTCTGTCCTTAGACCCTCTGTCCTTAAACCCTCTGTCCTTAGACCCTCTGTCCTCAGACCCTCTGTCCTCAGACCCTCTGTCCTCAGACCCTCTGTCCTTAGACCCTCTGTCCTTAAACCCTCTGTCCTTAGACCCTCTGTCCTCAGACCCTCTGTCCTCAGACCCTCTGTCCTTAGACCCTCTGTCCTTAGACCCTCTATCCTTAAACCCTCTGTCCTTAGACCCTCTGTCCTCAGACCCTCTTTCCTCAGACCCTCTGTCCTTAGACCCTCTGTCCTCAGACCCTCTGTCCTCAGACCCTCTGTCCTCAGACCCTCTGTCCTTAGACCCTCTGTCCTTAGACCCTCTATCCTTAAACCCTCTGTCCTTAGACCCTCTGTCCTCAGACCCTCTTTCCTCAGACCCTCTGTCCTTAGACCCTCTGTCCTCAGACCCTCTGTCCTTAGACCCTCTGTCCTCAGACCCTCTGTCCTCAGACCCTCTGTCCTTAGACCCTCTGTCCTTAGACCCTCTGTCCCCAGACCCTCTGTCCTCAGACCCTCTGTCCTCAGACCCTCTGTCCTTAGACCCTCTGTCCTCAGACCCTCTGTCCTCAGACCCTCTGTCCTTAGACCCTCTGTCCTCAGACCCTCTGTCCTCAGACCCTCTGTCCTCAGACCCTCTGTCCTTAGACCCTCTGTCCTTAAACCCTCTGTCCTTAGACCCTCTGTCCTCAGACCCTCTGTCCTCAGACCCTCTGTCCTTAGACCCTCTGTCCCCAGACCCTCTGTCCTTAGACCCTCTGTCCTCAGACCTTCTGTCCTTAGACCCTCTGTCCTCAGACCCTCTGTCCTCAGACCCTCTGTCCTTAGACCCTCTGTCCCCAGACCCTCTGTCCTCAGACCCTCTGTCCTCAGACCCTCTGTCCTTAGACCCTCTGTCCCCAGACCCTCTGTCCTTAGACCCTCTGTCCTCAGACCCTCTGTCCTTAGACCCTCTGTCCTCAGACCCTCTGTCCTCAGACCCTCTGTCCTTAGACCCTCTGTCCTTAGACCCTCTGTCCCCAGACCCTCTGTCCTCAGACCCTCTGTCCTCAGACCCTCTGTCCTTAGACCCTCTGTCCTCAGACCCTCTGTCCTTAGACCCTCTGTCCCCAGACCCTCTGTCCTCAGACCCTCTGTCCTCAGACCCTCTGTCCTGAGACCCTCTGTCCTTAGACCCTCTGTCCCCAGACCCTCTGTCCTTAGACCCTCTGTCCTCAGACCCTCTGTCCTTAGACCCTCTGTCCTCAGACCCTCTGTCTTCAGACCCTCTGTCCTTAGACCCTCTGTCCTTAGACCCTCTGTCCCCAGATCCTCTGTCCTCAGACCCTCTGTCCTCAGACCCTCTGTCCTTAGACCCTCTGTCCTCAGACCCTCTGTCCTTAGACCCTCTGTCCCCAGACCCTCTGTCCTCAGACCCTCTGTCCTCAGACCCTCTGTCCTCAGACCCTCTGTCCTTAGACCCTCTGTCCTCAGACCCTCTGTCCTCAGACCCTCTGTCCTTAGACCCTCTGTCCTCAGACCCTCTGTCCTTAGACCCTCTGTCCTTAGACCCTCTGTCCTCAGACCCTCTGTCCTTAGACCCTCACATCGTACAAGGAAACACTTCCAGAGAAAACCCAGTTGAAGGGGAAACGGGTCATACATAAAACTAGCGTCACATTTCGGACGTTACTTATCTACCATTTTATTTTTCCTACTTTTTATATTTCAACACAACCTGACTGACTTGTTGTCTTTTTACCTGAGTGACATCATCAGGTGATTTAATGAGCTGTATATATATATATGTATGTATATATGTATGGATGTATGGATGTGTATATATATGTATGTGGTGTAAACATGGCAGCGCTGGGAGAGGAGGAGATGGAAAAGGAAAGAAAAACACAGAAATATTCCCGGCTCCAGTTCCCAAACATTCCTGGAAACGAGCCGTGGGAAATGGGCAGACGTTATTTTTAAATCCCAGAGAGCCTCTTCCTGAAACTATCCGGCGTTTTCTCAGAAGCCAAACATACAAACTCTAATGTCTCATATCTTTAGACGAGACAAAGGGAACGCGTTCAGATCTATGCTCAGATACTCACGGGACATCGATGATAACGCCATTTAAATCCAAACCGTAGGTGCTTTACTTCCAGATGGGTTCAGCACTTTAGTTTCTTGTTCGTGCCAAAACAGATATATTTAACCTGCGTCACATGACACGAGCGACACGAAGAGGCTCTCCACACGTTAAGAAACAAACCATATCAATGTTATTTATTCATTTCTTATGAATACATCCTGGTATTTCTGTTCACACTCAGTAACTCCATCCACCTTCCACCTCAGCCGGTTGCTCTCGTATCTGATTAATGATCTTTATGAAGAAACGATGCTTTGTTATACAGGGCCAACATGTTGGATATCTCACACAGACGTTATCTCCATGAAGGGTTCCTCTCATCGTCATCAACCTGCGGGCTGCAGCCCCCTAGTGGTCCGCGAAGGCATTGCAAGTGGGCCGCCAAATAATTAGTAAAACATTGTGATTTGTGTGGGAAACATTTCATTATTACGATGTTTCCTTTCTCTCCCTCGATCCTCCTTAGCAACGGGGATTACAGTCCTTGACAGCGGTCTGTTCTCGCGTCACATGTTCTGAATTGACCAATCAGAATCAAGTATTCAACTAAACCGTGTAATATACATGTCGGTTTGTTACTGATGGCCAGCTCCTTTTCTAATTAAAATAAAAAGTACTCTTGAGAACTTTATTTAGCCTCCGTATTGTTGGTTGTGGGCCACACACATTCTTTAGATTCTTAAGTGGTTAAAAAGGTTGGGAACATCATTCACAATTAAAGTAGAATAATAAATACAAAACCACAAGATAGGAAACACTTTTGATTTATCATTGATATCAGGAACTTTAATGATATTTGAACCCTAAAAAACACAGCTTACACAAAAATTGTATTATTAAAGTCCAGATGCTTCCATAGCCCTTAATGATATATCACAATAATACAACGCAGAAGTCATCCAAACAACAAATCAAAAACACAATATGACGTATTACAAGTTTAACTTTGAAAAGTGAAGAATAATACGAAACATCCTCCTTGAAAGAGGCACTGCAGGGATCGGACACACACCTGTGTCCGGTGGGAAAACAATCACCGCTGCTGATAAGACAACCGGGTTCGACTCTTTGACACACGGTGAAAAGGACGACAAAGTGAACAAACCTAGAAGTAACAAAAACAACAGAACATATACGGAGTTCCAGCCAAACACTCTCGGGCAGGTTCCGTGTGCGAGAGCCGTGAGGAACTGAGGATCATATTGGAGCTTTAAAGGTTCCCGAACGCCCTCCAGTGACTTTTACAGATGTTCAGTTCAGGTTCGTAAATCAGTCAGACGCACAGAACAGGCACCGAATCACAAACATTAAAGTCGGCTTTGACGTTTTCCCGTCAGCTTTGGAAAGAAAAGGTCAAGGTGCTCTTTGGAGACACAGAAAGTGGTACGCTTGAGGCCCTTCGCTGGTTGACAAGCTTTCCGTCAGACGGCTGTTTTGTGGTATGTATACTTGTCATCTGATTCACAGCTCTTGAACTTTCTTCTGTCACCTTCTTCTGAGTGATGTGCAACCAGCTCAAACCTGCCGACACACGTTCACATTGCATTGATGAAGATTCAGTATTTCTGCAAGAATTCGTTTCCGTAACAGTAAAAAAAGACAGAAGAAGAAACTGCCTCTGGAGGGATGTTAGCCTCTGCAAACCATTTACATGCATTAAAACATATAACCATAGCACAGGAGAGGGACCACCGCAGAAAGAGGAATAGGGACTCTTTAAAAAGGCTAAAAGAAACATCCTAACATGTTTGTCGAGCTCATGAGAAACGAAATGAAAAAGACAGTTATTTTGAATAAGAGAGTAACTTTTGACCAACGGAGTGAATTATTCCTCCAGCTGTATTCAATGACCTTTGTTTTGATGCATTCAAAGGTCAAATACAGCAGTGATGTTTAATATTCTCTTTTACAAAAAATATCAAAATGGTTTGTTTAAATATTTGGTGTCAGAACACGTATTTGTACACAGATATATATATATATATATATATATATATATATATATATAGTGCTCATGGAACCAGTTTTACGGAGCGGAACACGTGTCGGAGTTTGGAGAAACATATAGAAATTAAAGTCATTTTTGAGGCTGAGAAAAGCGTTTCAGTTTGAATGTTTCAGCCCCGATTCCTCCGGCTTTACGACCTTTGTTTTGATGCATTCAAAGGTCAAATACAGTTTATTCAGCCGTTATGTTTTAATATTCTCTTTTACAAAATATTCCCTATTTGTTCTCCCGGTGCCATGATTTTGAAGTATTTAGATGACACTGGACAGATTCTTTGTAACAGTTTACATCAAAGTTGTAGGACCGGTACAGGAACCGCCTGGAACGAGATTTAGAGAAGCAAATATATTATATATCTACTGTCTTGCACTATTTTTGTATTTTTGTATTTTATTATATAACTATGTTGTATTGTTGGAGGACCTCGGGTCAGAATAATTTCATTGAGTGAATGTTCTTCCTGATTCCTCCAGCTGTATTCAATGACCTTTGTTTTGATGCATTCAAAGGTCAAATACAGTTTATTCAGCAGTTATGTTTAATATTCTCTTTTACGTCAGAACACGTATTTGCAGATAGATAGATAGATATATATAGTGCTCATGGAACCAGTTTTACGGAGCGGAACACGTGTCGCCGTTTGGAGAAACATTTAGAAATTAAAGTCATTTTTGAGGCTGAGAAAAGCGTTTCAGTTTGAATGTTTCAGCCCCGATTCCTCCGGCTTTACGACCTTTGTTTTGATGCATTGAAGGGTCAAACATGTCCCAGTTTATTCAGCCGTTGTGCGTCGTTTAATATTCTCCTTTCACACCGAGAGGTCGTCTGTTCTCGTGCGGCTGCTCGCTCCACTCGTTTTGCTGAATCTGCGTTTGTCCTTCTGACAGATTCCTCCGTTCGGACACATCATCAAACCGCCTGCGCCGCCATTTTGGCTCTGAACGCCCCCGACGTCCCTGCCTGATGGGTGGTAGGAGGTAGTGCCTGTCCTCAGGTATCCGCCATCTTGGATCTGATTGTTCCCAGCTTCCTGCCAGCCAGGAGCGATGAAGGTATTCTGGTTCTGAGAGAAGCAGCTCATCTGCAGCATGTTCACTTCTTCGGCCATTTTGTGCTTCTCAGTCGCCATGTTCTCAGAGTTCTGTTGGTCAGCCAGGCGGTGGTTTGGGAAGGGGAGGGGCAGGAAGAGAGACGAGCCAATCACACACTGGCTGAAGTCCGGAGGGGGGGGTGGAGGGCGGGGGAGGAGAGAGAGAGAGCTGCGGGGCGAGTGAAGCTTTACCTGAAGCGGCGGCACGGCGGTTCGACAGGTAACCCCTGGAGAGAGAATAAGAAAAGTTAACATGATTTGAGACTTTTTATATAATTGGGACATTTGCACAATTAGCATAAGTTGCGTTCATAAGCATGAGTATTTTTTTTTAGGTAAATTGAGGTTTCTGAGTCCATTTCTGACATTTCCAGGGTCCAAAATGACAGTTTAAACCAGATAGTGGCCCTATTTGTATTTAGATGACACTGGACAGATTCTTTGTAACAGTTTACATCAAAGTTGTAGGACCGGTACAGGAACCATCTGGAACGAGATTTAGAGAAGCAAATATATTATATATGCACTATTTTTGTATTTTTTATTATTTGTATTTTTGTATTTTATTATATAACTATGTTGTGTTGTTGGAGGAGCTCGGGTCAGAATAATTTCATTGCCTTTAAGTGTATAGCCGGGTCTCCAGCACCAAACAGCTGGATGCTAACATATGTTGGGACATTTACACAATTAGCATACATTGTGTATTTAGCATATTGGCTTGGCTGATTTGGACAATTTTGGAGTAGTATTTGGGGGTAATTGAGGATGTTGAATACATTTTTGTCATTTTCAGGGTCCAAACGGACAGCTTTATCCAGAAATAGACCATATTTGTACTCTCTTTGGACTGGTTTTGATTAATTCTGGGTGGATTTAGAAGTTTGAAATGACGCTGGACAGATTTTTTGAAAAGGTTTACTTCAACTCAGTTTAAAAGTTGTCGGATATCGGACCGTAAATGGGGCGAAGCCGGCGAGCTAGTTCAGGCAGTCAACTCGAGCACCAATGATACATTAACACGTGACGCACCTCGTCCCTCTCACAACCAACCAATCACATTCTCCTAAACATGCCGCTCTATTTAAGCGGCCAGGTCTTCCTGCCTCGCTAGCTGCTGCTGCCGCCTCCGCCGGATGTGGAAGCTTCATCCCATCTTCCACCCCAGCTTCCACCCCAGCTTCCACCCCAGCTTCCACCCCAGCTTCCACCCCAGGTTCCACCCCAGCTTCCATCCCAGCTTCCATCCCAGCTTCCACCCCAACTTCCACCCCAGCTTCCACCCCAGCTTCCACCCCAGCTTCCACCCAGCTTCCACCCCAGGTTCCACCCCAGCTTCCACCCCAGCTTCCATCCCATCTTCCACCCCAGCTTCCACCCCAGCTTCCACCCCAGCTTCCACCCCAGCTTCCACCCCAGCTTCCACCCCAGCTTCCACCCCAGCTTCCACCCAGCTTCCACCCCAGCTTCCACCCCAGCTTCCACCCCAGCTTCCACCCCAGCTTCCACCCCAGCTTCCACACAGCTTCCACCCCAGCTTCCACCCCAGCTTCCACCCCAGCTTCCACCCCAGCTTCCACCCCAGCTTCCACCCCAGCTTCTTCTGAACTCCAGTCTGAGGTTGGGAAGCGGTGGCTTTGCAGAAAGAAGCTTTTTATGACACAAAGATGGATTTTTATTTGCAGAAGAAGTCATGTTTTGGCCGCAGGGCGCTTGAGGCTCAGTTTGCCCTTTGTTTAACGACATGAAGTTAAACAAAGTAACCACTGGAGGCTTCAAATCGATGCCGGATCGTCGGCGCGGGAGAAAAGAGGTCTTTGTTGATCCCAGTTCTACGAGACGTGCACAGAGAGCCTTTCTTCCCACGGACACTATTCCCCTTTAATCAATCTCCACGGAAACTAGCAGGACCCTTTGTTTTTAATATCCGGACCCGCAGCTTTAAAACAGGCGCTTTCTGTCTCCACGCTCTCATGAAACCCAATCTGCGTCTGATCACACCAACAGATCGCATCGATTATGAAACGTCTTTTACGACGGGTCAACTGAGCTTCGGTGAAACCAGGGACGTTCAGAAAGACGTTTGCAGGGTTCGTCCTTTCTAAAAGCAGCTTTTCATTTTCTACGTCCGCCAAAAGGCTTTGTTTTCAACTTTGTTTGTTCGTCAGCAGGATCACGGACAAACACTGTTTTCCCGATTTGCACGAAACTTGGTGAAAGGAGTCGCATCAGCCCCCGAATACCCTCTTTGAGGCAAATGGAATCATGGTTGCGGATACACTCGTTATTATACACTGGTAAAAACGCCCTTATGATCATTCAGTCTCTTTTAGGTTTAGTTTCTCATTCAGATGAGAGACTGATTGGAGACATATTGGGTCAACAAACTTAGCAGATGCCGCTTTAAAGTGTCTGCCTGAGAATAGATGTTATCTGAAGGGTAATATAAGCACCCTCCTGAGGGTCCGACTGTGGATGTCATGCGAGCAGAACACGGTGGAAACAATCAGTCTAAATGAACAATCGGGACGGAAATGTTCGGATTTCCAAAGTGGGGTTCTGTGAATAAATACAAAATCAAGAACCGAAATAATTGCACTGTAACTTTTATCTTTTAATGTTTCTTTTATTATCTTTCACTGTTTTTAAATGCCTTTGTCTGAAGGTCTTTCATGTTTGTAAAGCACCTTGAATTGCCTGGTGCTGAAAGGTGCTGTATAGATAAACTTGCCTTGCCTTTTTTCAAATGACCCGGTGCTCTTCTTCTGGCGGAGCTGCGCCTGCGCACCAGTTCTGTGCAGCCCGGAATATAAGCCTTTAAATTATACTTAGGGATACTTCAAAGGAGCTGAGATCTTCTACTCTTTGTTTTAAATAACCTGAGACTTGAGAGTCGAAGGCAACACAATGAGTCATCAAGGACCTTCTGAATTAAGTATTTATTAAGCAGAGTTGGGAAGTAGTGGAGTACAAATACTTTGTTACTGTACTTAAGTTCATGTTTCTGGTATCAGGACTTTACTCCACTACTTATTTTTCAGACCACTTTTTACTTTGATTTCTCACATGTTGAACATAAATACCTGTACTTTCTACTTCTTACATGTTGAACCCAAATACCTGTACTTTCTACTTCTCACATGTTGAACACAAATACCTGTACTTTCTACTTCTTACATGTTGAACTCAAATACCTGTACTTTCTACTTCTCTCATGTTGAACTCAAATACCTGTACTTTCTACTTCTCACATGTTGAACTCAAATACCTGTACTTTCTACTTCTCTCATGTTGAACTCAAATACCTGTACTTTCTACTTCTCACATGTTGAACTCAAATACCTGTACTTTCTACTTCTCACATGTTGAACACAAATACCTGTACTTTCTACTTCTTACATGTTGAACTCAAATACCTGTATTTTCTACTTCTCACATGTTGAACTCAAATACCTGTACTTTCTACTTCTTACATGTTGAACTCAAATACCTGTACTTTCTACTTCTTACATGTTGAACTCAAATACCTGTATTTTCTACTTCTCACATGTTGAACTCAAATACCTGTACTTTCTACTTCTTACATGTTGAACTCAAATACCTGTACTTTCTACTTCTCTCATGTTGAACTCAAATACCTGTACTTTCTACTTCTCACATGTTGAACACAAATACCTGTACTTTCTACTTCTCACATGTTGAACACAAATACCTGTACTTTCTACTTCTTACATGTTGAACTCAAATACCTGTACTTTCTACTTCTCTCATGTTGAACTCAAATACCTGTACTTTCTACTTCTCTCATGTTGAACCCAAATACCTGTACTTTCTACTTCTCACATGTTGAACTCAATTACCTGTACTTTCTACTTCTCTCATGTTGAACTCAAATACCTGTACTTTCTACTTCTCTCATGTTGAACCCAAATACCTGTACTTTCTACTTCTTACATGTTGAACTCAAATACCTGTACTTTCTACTTCTTACATGTTGAACTCAATTACCTGTACTTTCTACTTCTCTCATGTTGAACTCAAATACCTGTACTTTCTACTTCTTACATGTTGAACTCAAATACCTGTACTTTCTACTTCTCTCATGTTGAACTCAAATACCTGTACTTTCTACTTCTCACATGTTGAACTCAAATACCTGTACTTTCTACTTCTTACATGTTGAACACAAATACCTGTACTTTCTACTTCTCTCATGTTGAACTCAAATACCTGTACTTTCTACTTCTTACATGTTGAACTCAAATACCTGTACTTTCTACTTCTTACATGTTGAACTCAAATACCTGTACTTTCTACTTCTCTCATGTTGAACTCAAATACCTGTACTTTCTACTTCTCACATGTTGAACTCAAATACCTGTACTTTCTACTTCTTACATGTTGAACACAAATACCTGTACTTTCTACTTCTCACATGTTGAACTCAAATACCTGTACTTTCTACTTCTCACATGTTGAACTCAAATACCTGTACTTTCTACTTCTCACATGTTGAACTCAAATACCTGTACTTTCTACTTCTCTCATGTTGAACTCAAATACCTGTACTTTCTACTTCTCACATGTTGAACTCAAATACCTGTACTTTCTACTTCTTACATGTTGAACTCAAATACCTGTACTTTCTACTTCTCTCATGTTGAACTCAAATACCTGTACTTTCTACTTCTCACATGTTGAACTCAAATACCTGTACTTTCTACTTCTTACATGTTGAACACAAATACCTGTACTTTCTACTTCTCACATGTTGAACTCAAATACCTGTACTTTCTACTTCTCACATGTTGAACTCAAATACCTGTACTTTCTACTTCTCACATGTTGAACTCAAATACCTGTACTTTCTACTTCTCTCATGTTGAACTCAAATACCTGTACTTTCTACTTCTCTCATGTTGAACTCAAATACCTGTACTTTCTACTTCTTACATGTTGAACTCAAATACCTGTACTTTCTACTTCTCACATGTTGAACTCAAATACCTGTACTTTCTACTTCTCACATGTTGAACTCAAATACCTGTACTTTCTACTTCTCTCATTCTCCAAACAGCTGGTTCCTTTAGTCTGAATGTGTGTTGGTGGCCTGGTCATTATTCTTTAGAGTCATTGCGTGCCTATCTGTCAGGATTCTCAGGTGTTGTCACGTTTGTAGTCGTGTATGTCTGATTATGGGTATTTTCCTCCTGGTATATTGTCTGGTCCTTCTCCCTGTGTTTTTCCTCCCGTCGTTAGTTTCCCTGGTGTGTCTAGTTGTCTGATTGTTGTCACCTGTCACTCCTTGTGTGTCTCCTGTGCTCATCAGTGTCGGCCCCGCCCCTGATTGTTCCCACCTGTGTCTAGTTACCCTGTGTTTAAATGCCCCTGTCTCCCAGTGTTCAGTGTCGGTTCGTCTTGTGATTTGGCTTGTCCTCGGGGAGTGTTCTGCCCTGCCTGTGTATATAGCCTTGGAATAAAGGAATTATTTTTTTTTAATCTGCATTTGGGTCCTACCTGCTTCACACATCGTAACACTATTGGTTGGAACACGATCCGTGTATCCATCACTTCCTGGTCTTCTCTAAAGAAGAGGGACCAATGGAAACGTTGTCATGTTGCCGTTGGTCACCATGGAAACATTCATTAGCTAACAATGACTTTATTGTTCTATTGATATAAAAGGAGGTCAGGTACTCTTTAAAACAGCTGCTAGCTATGGGTACTTTCTACTGAAGGACACTTCAAAGCCTCTTTACTTTGACTTGAGTAAAGGATGTGTGTACTTCTACTTGAGTAAAGGACGTGTGTACTTCTACTTGAGTAAAGGACGTGTGTACTTCTACTTGAGTACAGGATGTGTGTACTTCTACTTGAGTACAGGATGTGTGTACTTCTACTTGAGTACAGGATGTGTGTACTTCTACTTGAGTAAAGGATACGTGTACTTCTACTTGAGTAAAGGATGTGTGTACTTCTACTTGAGTACGGGATGTGTGTACTTCTACTTGAGTACGGGATGTGTGTACTTCTACTTGAGTAAGGGATGAGTGTACTTCTACTTGAGTAAAGGATGAGTGTACTTCTACTTGAGTAAAGGACGTGTGTACTTCTACTTGAGTAAAGGACGTGTGTACTTCTACTTGAGTAAAGGACGTGTGTACTTCTACTTGAGTAAAGGATGTGTGTACTTCTACTTGAGTAAAGGATGTGTGTACTTCTACTTGAGTACAGGATGTGTGTACTTCTACTTGAGTACAGGATGTGTGTACTTCTACTTGAGTACAGGATGTGTGTACTTCTACTTGAGTAAAGGACGAGTGTACTTCTACTTGAGTAAAGGATGTGTGTACTTCTACTTGAGTAAAGAACGTGTGTACTTCTACTTGAGTAAAGGATGTGTGTACTTCTACTTGAGTAAAGGATGTGTGTACTTCTACTTGAGTAAAGGATGTGTGTACTTCTACTTGAGTACGGGATGTGTGTACTTCTACTTGAGTACGGGATGTGCATACTTCTACTTGAGTACGGGATGTGCATACTTCTACTTGAGTAAGGGATGTGCGTACTTCTACTTGAGTACAGGATGTGCGTACTTCTACTTGAGTAAAGGATGTGTGTACTTCTACTTGAGTAAAGGATGTGTGTACTTCTACTTGAGTACGGGATGTGTGTACTTCTACTTGAGTACGGGATGTGCGTACTTCTACTTGAGTAAAGGATGTGTGTACTTCTGCCAGCTCTGGTATTCAGTAATATTTGGGGTACCTGCAGCAGTGCCTCCAGGCCAGGTGGTGCAGCTCCAACACGCTGAGAGCCAGAGAGACGGCCGACACCGCCATCATGAACACGATGAACACGTTCTTCTCCGTGGGTCTGGAGACGTAGCAGTTCACCGGGTGCGGGCAGGGCGAGGCCTGAGGAGCAGAGAGAGAGGGTGTGGGGGTATAATAGAGTGTAACACAAGAACCTTTCAAAAGCACATAAAGATTTCACAACTTCAAGATTCAACACAACTTTTCATGGAAGAACAACACAAACGCGACATTTCAGAAAATACAAATATTTTAGAAACGAACGGAAATTTCAAAAAATTTGCGACGAATGTTCGGTTTTTCATTGAGAAAATACAAAACACAATTTTTCTGACGTCAGTATATTTTCTGATTTGTTGTTTTGTTTAGTCTCGTTATCGTTTCTCAGATGTTGGGTTCTCCAGTTATTTTTCATAAAACGTTGCTCCGTTTTCTAAAGTATTTTTTTTCCCTGAAATGTATTTTTCTCTAAAGTATTCTTGTCTTTATGGACTTGTTTCTTTGCTGATATGTCGTTGTGCTTTCATCTCAAAATGATTAGTACGCGTTACCTTGCAGATGTACAGCGAGTGGAGGAAGACTCCGTACATGAAGTACTGCAGGATCAGAAACGCCACCTGTACGGAGACACACACGTCACACAGTGCTCTACAGGTTTTAGTGCATGTGAATGGTCTGTTGAAACGCCTCGTCGGACTCCTTTGCTCACTTCCGGAACATAGTGACATCACTACGGAACACTCACGCTCCTATTGGCTAGCTTTCCAACACATTGCACGTGATAGGCTAAGGGGCGGGACATCGATAAACTGGTTGACCAATCACAACAGAGCCGGCCAGCTGACCAATCGGAGCAGACGGTTAATATACAACCAGTGTGTGTACTGTGTGTGCTGTGTGTACCTCCATGATGCTGCGGATGAGGATGCTCAGGATGTAGGTCTGCAGCAGCGCTCCTCTCAGATGAACTCGACCCGCAGACAGACCTAAACTCTTCTCCTTTCCTCTCTCCTTGTCTCCTTTCCTTCCCTGTTTCTCCTTCCCCGTTTCTTCCCCTCCTCCAGGATCCTCCTCTCTTCCTCCCTCCTCTTCCTCCCTGCTCCTCCTCTTCTCCTCTTGGCGGACGGTGTGCATGGCGTGACCCATGTAGATCAGACTGGGAGTCGACACGAAAACGATCTGGAGAACCTGCCGGAAGAGAAGGACAGTTAAGGTACGCACATGAACACGTGTCCCCTCTTCTTCATGTCTCTTCTACATCAACATGTGTCCCCTCTTCTCCATGTCTCTTCTACATCAACATGTGTCCTCTCTTCTCCATGTCTCTTCTACATCAACATGTGTCCCCTCTTCTTCATGTCTCTTCTACATCAACATGTGTCCCCTCTTCTTCATGTCTCCTCTATATCAACATGTGTCCCCTCTTCTTCATGTCTCTTCTACATCAACATGTGTCCCCTCTTCTCCATGTCTCTTCCACATCAACATGTGTCCCCTCTTCTTCATGTCTCTTCTACATCAACATGTGTCCCCTCTTCTCCATGTCTCTTCTACATCAACATGTGTCCCCTCTTCTCCATGTCTCTTCTACATCAACATGTGTCCACTCTTCTCCATGTCTCTTCTACATCAACATGTGTCCCCTCTTCTCCATGTCTCTTCTACATCAACATGTGTCCACTCTTCTCCATGTCTCTTCTACATCAACATGTGTCCCCTCTTCTCCATGTCTCTTCTACATCAACATGTGTCCCCTCTTCTCCATGTCTCTTCTACATCAACATGTGTCCCCTCTTCTTCATGTCTCTTCTACATCAACATGTGTCCCCTCTTCTTCATGTCTCCTCTATATCAACATGTGTCCCCTCTTCTTCATGTCTCTTCTACATCAACATGTGTCCCCTCTTCTTCATGTCTCTTCTACATCAACATGTGTCCCCTCTTCTTCATGTCTCTTCTACATCAACACGTGTCCCCTCTTCTGACCTGAAGTCATGTGACCGAGCTGTATTTCCTTTATAGAACACTTCTTAAGGCAGCTAGGAGAGAGGTTCCACACACTCCAATCTATGAGCATCGTGTCTTTGGCGACGCTGCTGGCCCCCAGGTTCAAACTGATCGGACACCTGAAGCCGTGCCCCAAGAAAGCCCATCCACATCTCAACCTGAACACGAAGCCCAGGTAACTAACCCCAATGCAGGATTACAAATACATTTGACATATTTTTGTATCATTATTTCCAGTATTTTTAGTATGTCAAAGATTACAAATAATATCTGGCTGTTGTACCCCTGTTCACCACCAGGGGGTCTCGTGTGCGCATGAAGCCTCGGGTGAACCTTTGCGTGAACCGATTGGCTGGAAGCAGAACGTGCTTCAGATCGGTGGAACCACACCGCTCATATCACCCATGGATGTATGATAAGACCCATATCGCCCGGCCCGTGGCACGATGCGAGACGCTCTTATATAGAGGTCGGAACATGTTTTAAGTATAAATAAATAAATACAGGAATTAAAAGCCTGCAGTGGTTTCAGATGAATTCAGAGCGTGTGCTGCGGCTCAGCTGAACAGCAGTTGACTCTCGACCGCCGGGTCCCCGGTTCAACGACAGGTCAACACGTCTTTTTGTGTTGTTTATAAAAGCTAGAGATAATGTGGTGAATACATGTATTCTTTGATATGGTGTAGCCTTTCTCCGGCTACAAGTTTATGAATATTATTAAGGAATACAAATCCCTCTTTGCGATGTTTACCAGCCTCCTTAGGCTTTTCCATCACAATCATTCAACTGGAATAAATAGAATATTGTTAACATGAAAATACGATGTAATGTTCGTTGTTTAGAGTTATTCTAAGGCTGTACTCCAGGGGGGTCAAACTAATTTTCATCGCGGGCCACATTCGCATTCTGGTTGCTCTCAAAGGGCCGGTTGAAACTTTAAGACGATATAAAACGACATATATGAATATTTCATATATATAAAATAATGTGTTATATGACATTATTGCCTCTGCATTGGATTATTATCAGATAGGGTAATAACTTCGTAATTAACTCGGTCTGAAAGCAGAAGTCTAGGGCAAATAATCGCAAGTCTCTTCAGTGAGAACGTCACAAAATGATTTTAAAAAAAAACGCAAAATAAAAAGTGACATTTTGAAAAAAAGTCTAATTTGAGATGCATTGTGGGAAATGTAGTTTATGGGCAACGTGCTTCTGTAAATCGCCATGTAACCGTATAACAAACATATTATATTCTTTGCAAGCTCTTGTGGGGCCACATGAAATGAAGTCGCGGGCCGGATTTGGCCCCCGGGCCTTGAGTTTGACACCCCTGCTTTACTCAATGGGAGCTCGGTATGAGAGAGCACACTGTTGAGATGTCCGATCTGCCTGTTGTACACACTTTGACCAGCAGGGGGTTTGTGTTCAGACGAAGCCTCATGAGACGAACCCTTCTGCAAAGCTTCACAGCTTCGTCTCGCCATCACGAGTGTTACCACGTGGAGATGATCCTGCTGAACTGAACGTGTAACGTCCATAAACGTTTCTTTGACACAGAGATGATGTTCTCACGTGCACGTGCATCTTCTCGTTACCCAGTATCGAATGTGTGCGATGGGGAACGCTCGGTCGTAGCACACGTTCTCGCAGCCCGGCTGCTCGGTGTCGCAGTTAAAGTCTTCCTGCTCGTCTCCCCACGACGACTCGGCCGCGGTGCCCAGCACCAGGATCCGGAAGATGAAGAGGACCGTCAGCCACACCTGCGCAGTCAAAACAACAGCATATAAAGGGGATGGTGGTGGTCTAATGGACAGTGAGGTGGGCTGGACATCGGAGGGTTGTGAGTTCAAATCCCTTGCAGGAACACCACCACTCGTGCGCCCTCGAGTCAGGCCCATAGTTACTTTGTAAATCGCTTTGGATAAAAGCGACAGCTAAATTATAATGTTATTTATTTTTTAATTATTACGTTAATTCTGGTTTGTTTTGTGTTTGTATGTTTTATTGATGTGAGCTTATCTCCCTGAACAGCACTTTGGTCTGAAGGGCGATATAAATCAAGCTGGATTGGATGAATGAAATGTATCAAGCCCTCAGGAGATCACTGATGGATGCTGGATGGAAATGGGTGCTATAGAAATGTGGATTAAGTTTGCATAAAAGGATTTATTGTGTTTTAAGTGAAAGATACAAAATATCTCACATCGTTATTTTAAATGACTTCTTTAGCAGTACGAATAACGTATTATAGAATCAAAGCACCTCTGAATGTGGATATGTTAAAAAATAAAGTACAAATTGCTCCTAAAACTATTTAGGAACATTTAAAGTGGATGTTACATAACACGTTTGTTATTTCACATTTTTTAAATTACTTCTGTACAATGTAAACAAACAGCCTGGGACACACTACACTGGGACACACACTACACTGGGACACACACTACACTGGGACACACACTCAACTGGGACACACACTACACTGGGACACACACTACACTGGGACACACACTACACTGGGACTACACTGGGACACACACTACACTGGGACACACACTCAACTGGGACACACACTCAACTGGGACACACACTACACTGGGACACACACTACACTGGGACACACACTACACTGGGACACACACTCAACTGGGACACACACTACACTGGGACACACACTACACTGGAACACACACTACACTGGGACACACACTAAACTGGGACACACACTCAACTGGGACACACACAAAACTGGGACACACACTACACTGGGACACACACTACACTGGGACACACACAAAACTGGGACACACACTACACTGGGACACACACTCAACTGGGACACACACTACACTGGGACACACACTCAACTGGGACACACACTACACTGGGACACACACTACACTGGGACACACACTACACTGGGACACACACTCAACTGGGACACACACTACACTGGGACACACACTACACTGGGACACACACTACACTGGGACACACACTACACTGGACACACACGATGAAACAGGAAGACATGAAAACATATATATTTATACATGATAAATATATGATTTATTTTATTTGGGTTTGTATATGTTTATGAGAGGAAGTCTGGTGCCTGGCATGCAGCGTGCGTGTGTGTGTGTGTGTGTGTGTGGTCTAGCATTACTATACTTGTGGGGACCTACATATGTTTACATAGTCACGTGTGGGGACTGGCTTCCCTTATGGGGACAAATTGGAGGTCCCCATAAGGGGGGTCATTAATTTTAGGTTGAAGACTTGGTTAGGTTAAGTCTCCAGTAAATGCATGTAAGTCAATGTAATGTCCCCTGAAGTGAGGTATACATGTATGTGTGTGTGTGTGTGTGTGTGTGTGTGTGTGTGTGTGTGTGTGTGTGTGTGTGTGTGTGTGTGATCTAACCTTGCCAACGGAGGTAGAGTGCTCCTGTACTTCCTCCAGGAAGTTTCCCAGTAAGCTCCAGTCTGCCATGCTGGGTTAGAGCTCAGAACAGTCTGTCTGCAGGACCTCGATCCACCTGAAGAGCATGGATATAAAGTACATCAGATATAGAGACATGGAGAAGAGGGGACACATGTTGATGTAGAAGAGACACGAAGAAGAGGGGACACATGTTGATGTAGAGGAGACATGAAGAAGAGGGGACACATGTTGATGCAGAAGAGACGTGAAGAAGAGGGGACACGTGTTGATGTAGAAGAGACATGAAGAAGAGGGGACACATGTTGATGTAGAAGAGACATGAAGAAGAGGGGACACATGTTGATGTAGAGGAGACATGAAGAAGAGGGGACACATGTTGACGTAGAAGAGACATGGAGAAGAGGGGACACATGTTGATATTGAAGAGACATGGAGAAGAGGGGACACGTGTTGATGTGGAAGAGACATGGAGAAGGGGGGACACATGTTGATGTAGAAGAGACATGGAGAAGGGGGGACACATGTTGATGTAGAAGAGACATGGAGAAGAGGGGACACATGTTGATATTGAAGAGACATGAAGAAGAGGGGACACATGTTGATGTAGAAGAGACATGGAGAAGAGGGGACACATGTTGATGTAGAGGAGACATGAAGAAGAGGGGACACATGTTGATGAAGAAGAGTCATGAAGAAGAGGGGACACATGTTGATGTAGAGGAGACATGAAGAAGAGGGGACACGTGTTGATGTAGAAGAGACATGGAGAAGAGGGGACACGTGTTGATGCAGAAGAGACGTGAAGAAGAGGGGACACGTGTTGATGCAGAAGAGACATGGAGAAGAGGGGACACGTGTTGATGTAGAAGAGACGTGAAGAAGAGGGGACACGTGTTGATGTAGAAGAGACACGAAGAAGAGGGGACACATGTTGATGTAGAAGAGACACGAAGAAGAGGGGACACATGTTGATGTAGAGGAGACATGAAGAAGAGGGGACACATGTTGATGCAGAAGAGACGTGAAGAAGAGGGGACACGTGTTGATGTAGAAGAGACACGAAGAAGAGGGGACACATGTTGATGTAGAAGAGACATGAAGAAGAGGGGACACATGTTGATGTAGAGGAGACATGAAGAAGAGGGGACACATGTTGACGTAGAAGAGACATGGAGAAGAGGGGACACATGTTGATATTGAAGAGACATGGAGAAGAGGGGACACGTGTTGATGTGGAAGAGACATGGAGAAGGGGGGACACATGTTGATGTAGAAGAGACATGGAGAAGGGGGGACACATGTTGATGTAGAAGAGACATGGAGAAGAGGGGACACATGTTGATATTGAAGAGACATGAAGAAGAGGGGACACATGTTGATGTAGAAGAGACATGGAGAAGAGGGGACACATGTTGATGTAGAGGAGACATGAAGAAGAGGGGACACATGTTGATGAAGAAGAGTCATGAAGAAGAGGGGACACATGTTGATGTAGAGGAGACATGAAGAAGAGGGGACACGTGTTGATGTAGAAGAGACATGGAGAAGAGGGGACACGTGTTGATGCAGAAGAGACGTGAAGAAGAGGGGACACGTGTTGATGCAGAAGAGACATGAAGAAGAGGGGACACGTGTTGATGTAGAAGAGACACGAAGAAGAGGGGACACATGTTGATGCAGAAGAGACACGAAGAAGAGGGGACACATGTTGATGTAGAGGAGACATGAAGAAGAGGGGACACATGTTGACATAGAAGAGACAAGGAGAAGAGGGGACACGTGTTGACATTGAAGAGACGTGAAGAAGAGGGGACACGTGTTGATGTAGAAGAGACACGAAGAAGAGGGGACACATGTTGATGCAGAAGAGACACGAAGAAGAGGGGACACATGTTGATGTAGAGGAGACATGAAGAAGAGGGGACACATGTTGACATAGAAGAGACAAGGAGAAGAGGGGACACGTGTTGACATTGAAGAGACATGGAGAAGAGGGGACACGTGTTGATGTGGAAGAGACATGGAGAAGGGGGGACACATGTTGATGTAGAAGAGACATGGAGAAGAGGGGACACATGTTGATGTAGAGGAGACATGAAGAAGAGGGGACACATGTTGATGTAGAAGAGACGTGAAGAAGAGGGGACACGTGTTGATGTAGAAGAGACACGAAGAAGAGGGGACACATGTTGATGCAGAAGAGACACGAAGAAGAGGGGACACATGTTGATGTAGAGGAGACATGAAGAAGAGGGGACACATGTTGACATAGAAGAGACAAGGAGAAGAGGGGACACGTGTTGACATTGAAGAGACATGGAGAAGAGGGGACACGTGTTGATGTGGAAGAGACATGGAGAAGGGGGGACACATGTTGATGTAGAAGAGACATGGAGAAGAGGGGACACATGTTGATGTAGAGGAGACATGAAGAAGAGGGGACACATGTTGATGAAGAAGAGTCAGGAAGAAGAGGGGACACATGTTGATGTAGAGGAGACATGAAGAAGAGGGGACACATGTTGATGTAGACGAGACATGGAGAAGAGGGGACACATGTTGATGTAGAAGAGACATGGAGAAGAGGGGACACATGTTGATGTAGAAGAGACATGCAGAAGAGGGGACACGTGTTGATGTAGAAGAGACATGGAGAAGAGGGGACACATGTTGATATTGAAGAGACATGGAGAAGAGGGGACACATGTCGATGTAGAAGAGACATGAAGAAGAGGGGACACATGTTGATGTAGAAGAGACATGGAGAAGAGGGGACACATGTTGATGTAGAGGAGACATGAAGAAGAGGGGACACATGTTGATGTAGAAGAGACATGGAGAAGAGGGGACACGTGTTGATGTGGAAGAGACATGGAGAAGGGGGGACACATGTTGATGTAGAGGAGACATGAAGAAGAGGGGACACATGTCGATGTAGAAGAGACATGAAGAAGAGGGGACACATGTCGATGTAGAAGAGACATGAAGAAGAGGGGACACATGTTGATGTAGAGGAGACATGAAGAAGAGGGGACACATGTTGATGTAGAAGAGACATGGAGAAGAGGGGACACATGTTGATGTAGAGGAGACATGAAGAAGAGGGGACACATGTTGATGTAGAAGAGACATGGAGAAGAGGGGACACATGTTGATGTAGAAGAGACATGAAGAAGAGGGGACACATGTTGATGTAGAAGAGACATGGAGAAGAGGGGACACGTGTTGATGTGGAAGAGACATGGAGAAGGGGGGGACACATGTTGATGTAGAGGAGACATGAAGAAGAGGGGACACATGTCGATGTAGAAGAGACATGAAGAAGAGGGGACACATGTCGATGTAGAAGAGACATGAAGAAGAGGGGACACATGTTGATGTAGAGGAGACATGAAGAAGAGGGGACACATGTTGATGTAGAAGAGACATGGAGAAGAGGGGACACGTGTTGATGTAGAAGAGACATGGAGAAGAGGGGACACGTGTTGATGTAGAAGAGACATGAAGAAGAGGGGACACATGTTGATGTAGAAGAGACA
The DNA here is from genome assembly GCA_036324585.1 of Champsocephalus esox. NCBI lineage: Eukaryota > Metazoa > Chordata > Actinopteri > Perciformes > Channichthyidae > Champsocephalus > Champsocephalus esox. The sequence goes on from CM070497.1 coordinate 38,333,388, forward strand.
TGAAGAAGAGGGGACACATGTTGATGTAGAGGAGACATGAAGAAGAGGGGACACATGTTGATGTAGAAGAGACATGAAGAAGAGGGGACACATGTTGATGTAGAGGAGACATGAAGAAGAGGGGACACATGTTGATGTAGAAGAGACATGAAGAAGAGGGGACACATGTTGATGTAGAAGAGACACGGAGAAGAGGGGACACATGTTGATGTAGAAGAGACATGGAGAAGAGGGGACACATGTTGATAAAGAAGAGACACGGAGAAGAGGGGACACATGTTGATGTAGAAGAGACATGGAGAAGAGGGGACACATGTTGATAAAGAAGAGACACGAAGAAGAGGGGACACATGTTGATGTAGAGGAGACATGAAGAAGAGGGGACACGTGTTGATGTAGAAGAGACATGGAGAAGAGGGGACACGTGTTGATGTAGAAGAGACATGAAGAAGAGGGGACACATGTTGATGTAGAGGAGACATGAAGAAGAGGGGACACATGTTGATGTAGAGGAGACATGAAGAAGAGGGGACACATGTTGATGTAGAAGAGACATGGAGAAGAGGGGACACATGTTGATAAAGAAGAGACATGAAGAAGAGGGGACACATGTTGATGTAGAGGAGACATGAAGAAGAGGGGACACATGTTGATGTAGAAGAGACATGAAGAAGAGGGGACACATGTTGATGTAGAAGAGACATGGAGAAGAGGGGACAGATGTTGATGTAGAAGAGACATGAAGAAGAGGGGACACATGTTGATGTAGAAGAGACATGGAGAAGAGGGGACAGATGTTGATGTAGAAGAGACATGAAGAAGAGGGGACACATGTTGATGTAGAAGAGACATGGAGAAGAGGGGACAGATGTTGATGTAGAAGAGACATGAAGAAGAGAGGACACATGTTGATGTAGAAGAGACGTGAAGAAGAGGGGACACATGTTGATGTAGAAGAGACATGGAGAAGAGGGGACACGTGTTGATGTGGAAGAGACATGGAGAAGGGGGG
>CM070497.1:38346899-38356899 GCA_036324585.1 Champsocephalus esox
GTCCTCTCCTGCTGATGTTCAGGTGTATATCAGTATGTAGTGTCTCTACTTTAAAGAGTCCTCTCCTGCTGATGTTCAGGTGTATATCAGTATGTAGTGTCTCTACTTTAAAGAGTCCTCTCCTGCTGATGTTCAGGTGTATATCAGTATGTAGTGTCTCTACTTTAAAGAGTCCTCTCCTGCTGGTGTTCAGGTGTATATCAGTGTGTAGTGTCTCTACTTTAAAGAGTCCTCTCCTGCTGATGTTCAGGTGTATATCAGTATGTAGTGTCTCTACTTTAAAGAGTCCTCTCCTGCTGATGTTCAGGTGTATATCAGTATGTAGTGTCTCTACTTTAAAGAGTCCTCTCCTGCTGATGTTCAGGTGTATATCAGTATGTAGTGTCTCTACTTTAAAGAGTCCTCTCCTGCTGATGTTCAGGTGTATATCAGTATGTAGTGTCTCTACTTTAAAGAGTCCTCTCCTGCTGATGTTCAGGTGTATATCAGTATGTAGTGTCTCTACTTTAAAGAGTCCTCTCCTGCTGATGTTCAGGTGTATATCAGTATGTAGTGTCTCTACTTTAAAGAGTCCTCTCCTGCTGATGTTCAGGTGTATATCAGTATGTAGTGTCTCTACTTTAAAGAGTCCTCTCCTGCTGATGTTCAGGTGTATATCAGTATGTAGTGTCTCTACTTTAAAGAGTCCTCTCCTGCTGATGTTCAGGTGTATATCAGTATGTAGTGTCTCTACTTTAAAGAGTCCTCTCCTGCTGATGTTCAGGTGTATATCAGTATGTAGTGTCTCTACTTTAAAGAGTCCTCTCCTGCTGATGTTCAGGTGTATATCAGTATGTAGTGTCTCTACTTTAAAGAGTCCTCTCCTGCTGATGTTCAGGTGTATATCAGTATGTAGTGTCTCTACTTTAAAGAGTCCTCTCCTGCTGATGTTCAGGTGTATATCAGTATGTAGTGTCTCTACTTTAAAGAGTCCTCTCCTGCTGATGTTCAGGTGTATATCAGTATGTAGTGTCTCTACTTTAAAGAGTCCTCTCCTGCTGATGTTCAGGTGTATATCAGTATGTAGTGTCTCTACTTTAAAGAGTCCTCTCCTGCTGATGTTCAGGTGTATATCAGTATGTAGTGTCTCTACTTTAAAGAGTCCTCTCCTGCTGATGTTCAGGTGTATATCAGTATGTAGTGTCTCTACTTTAAAGAGTCCTCTCCTGCTGATGTTCAGGTGTATATCAGTATGTAGTGTCTCTACTTTAAAGAGTCCTCTCCTGCTGATGTTCAGGTGTATATCAGTATGTAGTGTCTCTACTTTAAAGAGTCCTCTCCTGCTGATGTTCAGGTGTATATCAGTATGTAGTGTCTCTACTTTAAAGAGTCCTCTCCTGCTGATGTTCAGGTGTATATCAGTATGTAGTGTCTCTACTTTAAAGAGTCCTCTCCTGCTGATGTTCAGGTGTATATCAGTATGTAGTGTCTCTACTTTAAAGAGTCCTCTCCTGCTGATGTCAGGTGTATATCAGTGTGTAGTGTCTCTACTTTAAAGAGTCCTCTCCTGCTGATGTTCAGGTGTATATCAGTATGTAGTGTCTCTACTTTAAAGAGTCCTCTCCTGCTGATGTTCAGGTGTATATCAGTATGTAGTGTCTCTACTTTAAAGAGTCCTCTCCTGCTGATGTTCAGGTGTATATCAGTATGTAGTGTCTCTACTTTAAAGAGTCCTCTCCTGCTGATGTTCAGGTGTATATCAGTATGTAGTGTCTCTACTTTAAAGAGTCCTCTCCTGCTGATGTTCAGGTGTATATCAGTATGTAGTGTCTCTACTTTAAAGAGTCCTCTCCTGCTGATGTTCAGGTGTATATCAGTGTGTAGTGTCTCTACTTTAAAGAGTCCTCTCCTGCTGATGTTCAGGTGTATATCAGTATGTAGTGTCTCTACTTTAAAGAGTCCTCTCCTGCTGATGTTCAGGTGTATATCAGTATGTAGTGTCTCTACTTTAAAGAGTCCTCTCCTGCTGATGTTCAGGTGTATATCAGTATGTAGTGTCTCTACTTTAAAGAGTCCTCTCCTGCTGATGTTCAGGTGTATATCAGTATGTAGTGTCTCTACTTTAAAGAGTCCTCTCCTGCTGATGTTCAGGTGTATATCAGTATGTAGTGTCTCTACTTTAAAGAGTCCTCTCCTGCTGATGTTCAGGTGTATATCAGTATGTAGTGTCTCTACTTTAAAGAGTCCTCTCCTGCTGATGTTCAGGTGTATATCAGTATGTAGTGTCTCTACTTTAAAGAGTCCTCTCCTGCTGATGTTCAGGTGTATATCAGTATGTAGTGTCTCTACTTTAAAGAGTCCTCTCCTGCTGATGTTCAGGTGTATATCAGTATGTAGTGTCTCTACTTTAAAGAGTCCTCTCCTGCTGATGTTCAGGTGTATATCAGTGTGTAGTGTCTCTACTTTAAAGAGTCCTCTCCTGCTGATGTTCAGGTGTATATCAGTGTGTAGTGTCTCTACTTTAAAGAGTCCTCTCCTGCTGATGTTCAGGTGTATATCAGTATGTAGTGTCTCTACTTTAAAGAGTCCTCTCCTGCTGATGTTCAGGTGTATATCAGTATGTAGTGTCTCTACTTTAAAGAGTCCTCTCCTGCTGATGTTCAGGTGTATATCAGTATGTAGTGTCTCTACTTTAAAGAGTCCTCTCCTGCTGATGTTCAGGTGTATATCAGTATGTAGTGTCTCTACTTTAAAGAGTCCTCTCCTGCTGATGTTCAGGTGTATATCAGTATGTAGTGTCTCTACTTTAAAGAGTCCTCTCCTGCTGATGTTCAGGTGTATATCAGTGTGTAGTGTCTCTACTTTAAAGAGTCCTCTCCTGCTGATGTTCAGGTGTATATCAGTATGTAGTGTCTCTACTTTAAAGAGTCCTCTCCTGCTGATGTTCAGGTGTATATCAGTATGTAGTGTCTCTACTTTAAAGAGTCCTCTCCTGCTGATGTTCAGGTGTATATCAGTATGTAGTGTCTCTACTTTAAAGAGTCCTCTCCTGCTGATGTTCAGGTGTATATCAGTATTGTAGTGTCTCTACTTTAAAGAGTCCTCCCTGCTGATGTTCAGGTGTATATCAGTATGTAGTGTCTCTACTTTAAAGAGTCCTCTCCTGCTGATGTTCAGGTGTATATCAGTATGTAGTGTCTCTACTTTAAAGAGTCCTCTCCTGCTGATGTTCAGGTGTATATCAGTATGTAGTGTCTCTACTTTAAAGAGTCCTCTCCTGCTGATGTTCAGGTGTATATCAGTGTGTAGTGTCTCTACTTTAAAGAGTCCTCTCCTGCTGATGTTCAGGTGTATATCAGTGTGTAGTGTCTCTACTTTAAAGAGTCCTCTCCTGCTGATGTTCAGGTGTATATCAGTATGTAGTGTCTCTACTTTAAAGAGTCCTCTCCTGCTGATGTTCAGGTGTATATCAGTATGTAGTGTCTCTACTTTAAAGAGTCCTCTCCTGCTGATGTTCAGGTGTATATCAGTATGTAGTGTCTCTACTTTAAAGAGTCCTCTCCTGCTGATGTTCAGGTGTATATCAGTATGTAGTGTCTCTACTTTAAAGAGTCCTCTCCTGCTGATGTTCAGGTGTATATCAGTATGTAGTGTCTCTACTTTAAAGAGTCCTCTCCTGCTGATGTTCAGGTGTATATCAGTATGTAGTGTCTCTACTTTAAAGAGTCCTCTCCTGCTGATGTTCAGGTGTATATCAGTATGTAGTGTCTCTACTTTAAAGAGTCCTCTCCTGCTGATGTTCAGGTGTATATCAGTGTGTAGTGTCTCTACTTTAAAGAGTCCTCTCCTGCTGATGTTCAGGTGTATATCAGTATGTAGTGTCTCTACTTTAAAGAGTCCTCTCCTGCTGATGTTCAGGTGTATATCAGTATGTAGTGTCTCTACTTTAAAGAGTCCTCTCCTGCTGATGTTCAGGTGTATATCAGTATGTAGTGTCTCTACTTTAAAGAGTCCTCTCCTGCTGATGTTCAGGTGTATATCAGTATGTAGTGTCTCTACTTTAAAGAGTCCTCTCCTGCTGATGTTCAGGTGTATATCAGTATGTAGTGTCTCTACTTTAAAGAGTCCTCTCCTGCTGATGTTCAGGTGTATATCAGTGTGTAGTGTCTCTACTTTAAAGAGTCCTCTCCTGCTGATGTTCAGGTGTATATATGTAGTGTCTCTACTTTAAAGAGTCCTCTCCTGCTGATGTTCAGGTGTATATCAGTATGTAGTGTCTCTACTTTAAAGAGTCCTCTCCTGCTGATGTTCAGGTGTATATCAGTATGTAGTGTCTCTACTTTAAAGAGTCCTCTCCTGCTGATGTTCAGGTGTATATAGTAGTGTCTCTACTTTAAAGAGTCCTCTCCTGCTGATGTTCAGGTGTATATCAGCATGTAGTGTCTCTACTTTAAAGAGTCCTCTCCTGCTGATGTTCAGGTGTATATCAGTGTGTAGTGTCTCTACTTTAAAGAGTCCCCTCCTGCTGATGTTCAGGTGTATATCAGTATGTAGTGTCTCTACTTTAAAGAGTCCTCTCCTGCTGATGTTCAGGTGTATATCAGCATGTAGTGTCTCTACTTTAAAGAGTCCTCTCCTGCTGATGTCAGGTGTATATCAGTATGTAGTGTCTCTACTTTAAAGAGTCCTCTCCTGCTGATGTCAGGTGTATATCAGTATGTAGTGTCTCTACTTTAAAGAGTCCTCTCCTGCTGATGTTCAGGTGTATATCAGTATGTAGTGTCTCTACTTTAAAGAGTCCTCTCCTGCTGGTGTTCAGGTGTATATCAGTATGTAGTGTCTCTACTTTAAAGAGTCCTCTCCTGCTGATGTTCAGGTGTATATCAGTATGTAGTGTCTCTACTTTAAAGAGTCCTCTCCTGCTGATGTTCAGGTGTATATCAGTATGTAGTGTCTCTACTTTAAAGAGTCCTCTCCTGCTGATGTTCAGGTGTATATCAGTATGTAGTGTCTCTACTTTAAAGAGTCCTCTCCTGCTGATGTTCAGGTGTATATCAGTATGTAGTGTCTCTACTTTAAAGAGTCCTCTCCTGCTGATGTTCAGGTGTATATCAGTATGTAGTGTCTCTACTTTAAAGAGTCCTCTCCTGCTGATGTTCAGGTGTATATCAGTATGTAGTGTCTCTACTTTAAAGAGTCCTCTCCTGCTGATGTTCAGGTGTATATCAGTATGTAGTGTCTCTACTTTAAAGAGTCCTCTCCTGCTGATGTTCAGGTGTATATCAGTATGTAGTGTCTCTACTTTAAAGAGTCCTCTCCTGCTGATGTTCAGGTGTATATCAGTATGTAGTGTCTCTACTTTAAAGAGTCCTCTCCTGCTGATGTTCAGGTGTATATCAGCATGTAGTGTCTCTACTTTAAAGAGTCCTCTCCTGCTGATGTTCAGGTGTATATCAGTATGTAGTGTCTCTACTTTAAAGAGTCCTCTCCTGCTGATGTTCAGGTGTATATCAGTATGTAGTGTCTCTACTTTAAAGAGTCCTCTCCTGCTGATGTTCAGGTGTATATCAGTATGTAGTGTCTCTACTTTAAAGAGTCCTCTCCTGCTGATGTTCAGGTGTATATCAGTATGTAGTGTCTCTACTTTAAAGAGTCCTCTCCTGCTGATGTTCAGGTGTATATCAGTATGTAGTGTCTCTACTTTAAAGAGTCCTCTCCTGCTGATGTTCAGGTGTATATCAGTATGTAGTGTCTCTACTTTAAAGAGTCCTCTCCTGCTGGTGTTCTGGAACACCACAGAAAGAAGAATAGGGTCTTTTTAAATATCTGAAATGTATCAAAAAATGAAATACATTATTAGAGTATGTTTTGTTTATTTTGTTATATTTCAAATGTGTATCATGATCAGGAAAATTCATTTGATTTGTCATTTGTATTTAGCCTGCAAAGTGTGTGTGTGTGTGTGTGTGTGTGTGAGTGTGTGTGTGTGTGTGAGTGTGTGTGTGTGTGTGAGCTCTTTTAAGGAACGGTATGTTATGAGCTTAATGTACGATGATAACAGAGGTGTGATGCACGCAAAGACACATTGAAATACACACACACACACACACACACACACACACACACACACACACACCCTCTCTGGCTGACCCCTCTCTTCCACTCTTAGCTTCATGGTGTCGCGGGCACACCAGGCGTTGGGTTATCAGCGCTCTGTCACATCATGTTTCTCACAGACTGCAGGAGGTGTTCAGGGAAGGGTGGCGGTCACTGAGCTTTCATTATTATTTGATATATTACAGATATCAACTACATTATACTTCATGTAGCAATCTAATCGGACTTCATTTATAAAACACCTTTACAGTAATACACAAAGCAAAGTCATCCTCAGGTAGAAAAACACATTTTGATTGATACAAAATAAAATAGTAAAATACGAATAAATACGAACCAAAGCCACATTAAAAAGGTGGGTCTTAAATTGCCTTTTTTGAATTATGAAGGTTCTCTGTCGTGATAACTTAAAGGGGACCTATCATGCCGTATTGGAAACATATATCGTAGGGCCATGACTATACAAAACATGTCTGTGAAGTTGTTCGCTTAAAATACCAAACAGATCCCCCGTTGTAGCTCAAACCCGCTGATTCTGGGTCCTGAGCTTGAAAAAAAAAGAGGAGGCGGAGCTAATGCCTGATCAGAATTCTACCGGAGATAGATTCTGCTTTGATAAAACGCCATCCTGTTCTAAAACCACATCAAGGATTATTTCTGAAACAGTATGGAGCTCGAATGCCTTTTCTCTTGCGGGTTTATCACGAGGTGGGTTCCTTTTTTATTTCCTGCTTTTTAACACGAGAACCGCCAACGGGTACATTTTACCCGCAGCTGTTTTTTTATTGTATGTAACTTTTTTTCAATAAAATATTAACGTCTCCCAGTCCGTGACTTTTCCTGAAAGTGTGTTATGTAACACCCGGTGTTGTTAAAAATGGTCAATATGAAGTCAGATTGAAAAAATCGCCAAAAAAACGGATATTTATACCTATTTCCGCCAGCGGGTAATATTTACCTCATGGAAATGCAGCGCTCCTCGCGCTATTGATTTTGCGATCAAAATACTACGGAGGGAAGATATTTTCGTTTGGAGGGGAAGCTCGCGAGTGTGTGCGTGTATACGTGTGTGTGTTTGGTGTATTTTTGCGTGTGTGTGTATTGTGTTTGTTTCCCAGAGAAAACCCTCACGAGAAACACCGGCTGTTGTTGTGACTGCTGTGATGTTAAACTACTTCGTTCTCCGCTTGTAGTTATGCCGAAGCTTCAAAGTTATATTTATAATCTGAATTTGCCGAAACAAGTTTAATGTTCTGAAAGCCAAGACTTTGTTTAATTTAAATCAGATGAAAACAAATTGTAACGGACCCTGCCTGTTATCTATGATTACTATACTCTTACGTCCATCATTTCAGCCGGAGGGAGGGGGGCGGCGCTGCGGAAGAGCAGAGTGCGAGTGAGAGGTGCTTGTCTTCGTCCCTTTCACGAGCTTCAAAAATGTATTTATCGTGTGATTTTGGAAATAAAAGTTTCATATTCTGAAAGCCAAGACTTTGTTTGTTTAAAATCAAACAAAACACCCGAACCCTGAACAAATAGTTTTTTATGTAAATCCACGTTTATTCTGAAATGAGCTGTTGCGACTTCCGACTGATTTCGATAGAGCGGGTCACATATAATATGAAAAACTGAGAGTCCACAGATTATATTGGTATACATGTCATCCCTGTGCGATCAAAACTCACGGTTCTGTATGGTACATTGTACCTTGGAAATCAATAGCGGGTAAACTTTACCCGTTGGCGGATATAGGTATACAGCGACCTCTGGCGGTTCTAGTGTTAAACACGTGTGCTCTCCAGTACAGGTTAGCTCTGAGTGTTAGCGATGCTAATGTAAACAGAGACGAGATTACGTCCAAAACACGTCAGGCTTTGTTTCTGATAGTGCTGTCGGCCCGCCGCCGATTTGACGTCATATCGGCAGCAAATCTGTATCCGCTCGTTGTTCACCTGTTTTTAAAAGATTTGGGTACGGAGGAAAAGAGGGAGTTTTATTTTCTGACTCTGCGTGAGTCCCCTGACGCAGCGGGGACACATACACTGAACACAAATATAAATGCAACACCTTTGTTTTTGCTCCCATTTTTCACGAGATGAACTCAAAGATCCAAAACATTTTCTATAAACACAAAATAACCATTTCTCTCAAATATTGTTCACAAATCTGAAAGAATGTGTGATAGTGAGCACTTCTCCTTTGCCGAGATAATCCATCCCACCTCTCAGGCGTGGCATATCAAGATGCTGATTAGACAGCATGATTATTGCACAGGTGAGCCCTAGGCTGGCCACACTAAAAGGCCACTCTGAAACGTGCAGTTTTATCACACAGTACAATGCCACAGATGTCGCAAGTTTTGATGGAGCGTGGAATTGGCATGCTGACAGCAGGAATCACTTCTCATTGTACAGATTACAAACATATGTAATTTAAAACACCCAGTCTTTAAATCCATTTGTTAAACGAAAAACTAAAACGTTGAAAGCTGTTTGTTTCCTTGCTATGATTCTTGGAATACACATTATTGGTTACTGAACTGATAATAATAATAATATATTACATTTGTATAGCGCCTTTTCGAGGGACCCAAGGCCACCTTACATGGTGAACAAACAAACATTACATACATGTCACTTGTTAGAATCAATATCAATCAATCAATCAATCATCATCAATCATGTTTATTGATAGCCCAATATCACAAATGTCACATTTGTCTCAGTGGTCTTCACAGTGTGTACAGAATATCAATATGACAATACGACACCCTTGACCCATGTCCTTAGACCCTCTGTCCCGACTGTCTAGACCCTCTGTCCTTAGACCCTCTGTCCTCAGACCCTCTGTCCTTAGACCCTCTGTCCTCAGACCCTCACATCGTACGAGGAAAAACTTCCAAAGAAAACCCAGTTTAAAGGGAACATGGAGAAACCCTCAGGGAGAGCAACAGAGGAGGGATCCTCTCCCAGGACGGACAGACGTGCAATAGATGCCGTGTGTGAATTGAAAAGATAATACATTTGCAACATAGGTAGTCCAGATGTTTGGAAATGCATGTGTGTATAATAGGAAGATGAATCCACGAGGATATCCATCCAGGACCGATGATCCAGGACCACAGCCACGACTCAAGATCCAGCGCTCGTGATCCAGGACACAGGACCGCAGGATCATCCATGACTCCGGATCCCAGCGATATATAGACACCAAAAAGAAAGACATGTGGGGAAGCTGGGTTAATGGGAACATGAGAGTACACAGGGTACAGACAGAGAGAAGGAAGAAGTGAGATGTCCCCCGACAAACAAAGCCTATATCAGCAAAACTAGGGGCTGAATCTAATCAGCCCTAACTATAAGCTTTATCAAAAAGGAAGGTCTTAAGCGCACTCTTAAAAACGGATAGGGTGTCTGCCGCCCGAACACAAACTGGAAGCTGATTCCACAAATGTGGAGCTTGATAAGAAAAGGCTCTGGCTCCCATTGTACTTTTAGAGACTCTAGGAACAACCAACAACCCTGCATTCTTGGAACGCAATGCCCTAGTAGGCCAGTAGGGTATAATGAGTTCTTTAAGGTAAGATGGCGCCTGCCCATTAAGGGCTTTGTAGGCGAGAAGAAGCATTTTAAATTCTATCCTGTGTTCTATAGGGAGCCAGTGTAAGGCAGCCAGAACAGGAGTAATGTGGTCCCTTCTCCTAACTCTGGTTAGTACACGAGCCGCAGCATTTTGAATCAGCTGAAGCGACTTGACTGACTTCTTGGTACTCCCTGATAGTAAAGAGTTACAATAATCCAGCCTCGAAGTAACAAATGCATGGACTAGTTTCTCTGCATCGCTTTTGAGGCAAGATATGCCTGATCTTTGCAATGTTACGTAGATGGAAGTAGGCGGTCCTTGA
>CM070497.1:38361899-38364494 GCA_036324585.1 Champsocephalus esox
GTCAGACTGCCAGACACACCGTCAGACACACACTTCACACACCGTCAGACTGTCAGACACACCGTCAGACACACACTTCACACAACCGTCAGACTGCCAGACACACACTTCACACAACCGTCAGACTGCCAGACACACCGTCAGACACACACTTCACACAACCGTCAGACTGCCAGACACACCATCAGACACACACTTCACACACCGTCAGACTGCCAGACACACACTTCACACACCGTCAGACTGCAGACACACACTTCACACACCGTCAGACTGCCAGACACACCGTCAGACACACACTTCACACAACCGTCAGACTGTCAGACACACCGTCAGACACACACTTCACACACCGTCAGACTGCCAGACACACCGTCAGACACACACTTCACACAACCGTCAGACTGCCAGACACACTGTCAGACACACACTTCACACACCGTCAGACTGTCAGACACACACTTCACACACCGTCAGACTGTCAGACACACCGTCAGACACACACTTCACACAACCGTCAGACTGTCAGACACACCGTCAGACACACACTTCACACAACCGTCAGACTGTCAGACACACGTCAGACACACCGTCAGACACACACTTCACACAACCGTCAGACTGTCAGACACACCGTCAGACACACACTTCACACAACCGTCAGACTGCCAGACACACCGTCAGACTGTCAGACACACACTTCACACAACCGTCAGACTGCCAGACACACCGTCAGACACACACTTCACACACCGTCAGACTGTCAGACACACACTTCACACACCGTCAGACTGTCAGACACACCGTCAGACACACACTTCACACAACCGTCAGACTGTCAGACACACCGTCAGACACACACTTCACACACCGTCAGACTGCCAGACACACCGTCAGACACACACTTCACACAACCGTCAGACTGCCAGACACACCGTCAGACACACACTTCACACACCGTCAGACTGCCAGACACACCGTCAGACACACACTTCACACAACCGTCAGACTGCCAGACACACCGTCAGACACACACTTCACACACCGTCAGACTGTCAGACACACCGTCAGACACACACTTCACACAACCGTCAGACTGCCAGACACACACTTCACACAACCGTCAGACTGCCAGACACACCGTCAGACACACACTTCACACAACCGTCAGACTGCCAGACACACCGTCAGACACACACTTCACACACCGTCAGACTGCAGACACACACTTCACACACCGTCAGACTGCCAGACACACACTTCACACACCGTCAGACTGCCAGACACACCGTCAGACACACACTTCACACAACCGTCAGACTGCCAGACACACCGTCAGACACACACTTCACACACCGTCAGACTGTCAGACACACCGTCAGACACACACTTCACACAACCGTCAGACTGTCAGACACACCGTCAGACACACACTTCACACACCGTCAGACTGCCAGACACACCGTCAGACACACACTTCACACAACCGTCAGACTGTCAGACACACCGTCAGACACACACTTCACACAACCGTCAGACTGCCAGACACACCGTCAGACACACACTTCACACAACCGTCAGACTGTCAGACACACCGTCAGACACACACTTCACACACCGTCAGACTGCCAGACACACCGTCAGACACACACTTCACACAACCGTCAGACTGCCAGACACACCGTCAGACACACACTTCACACACCGTCAGACTGTCAGACACACACTTCACACACCGTCAGACTGTCAGACACACCGTCAGACTGTCAGACACACACTTCACACACCGTCAGACTGTCAGACACACCGTCAGACACACACTTCACACAACCGTCAGACTGTCAGACACACCGTCAGACACACACTTCACACAACCGTCAGACTGTCAGACACACTGTCAGACACACCGTCAGACACACACTTCACACAACCGTCAGACTGTCAGACACACCGTCAGACACACACTTCACACAACCGTCAGACTGCCAGACACACCGTCAGACTGTCAGACACACACTTCACACAACCGTCAGACTGCCAGACACACCGTCAGACACACACTTCACACACACCGTCAGACTGTCAGACACACCGTCAGACACACACTTCACACACCGTCAGACTGTCAGACACACCGTCAGACACACACTTCACACAACCGTCAGACTGTCAGACACACCGTCAGACACACACTTCACACACCGTCAGACTGCCAGACACACCGTCAGACACACACTTCACACAACCGTCAGACTGCCAGACACACCGTCAGACACACACTTCACACACCGTCAGACTGCCAGACACACCGTCAGACACACACTTCACACAACCGTCAGACTGCCAGACACACCGTCAGACACACACTTCACACACCGTCAGACTGCCAGACACACCGTCAGACACACACTTCACACAACCGTCAGACTGCCAGACACACCGTCAGACACACACTTCACACACCGTCAGACTGCCAGACACACCGTCAGACACACACTTCACACAACCGTCAGACTGCCAGACACACCGTCAGACACACACTTCACACAACCGTCAGACTGTCAGACACACCGTCAGACACACACTTCACACAAC